>JAAGNO010020692.1:0-32266 GCA_033439905.1 Ceryle rudis | reverse complement strand
ACATCAAGGACAAAATCATGTACCTTTCCTATGCTGACTTACCAAATAACAGCAAGAATATTTTTACTTCCTTTGAATTTTTTTTTCTTTTTTTCTTTCTTTTCTTTTGTTTTTTTTCAAGGCTATGGTTACTGCCTAGGCAAGTGTCAGTTTATCAGACATTTAGTCTTGATTCCTTGGAAAATTATGTCATGAGATCGCTTCTTTTGCCAATGCAGAAAATCTCACAAGTACACAATCCCAGAGCCTGTTTTGTGACAGCTGACTTTGGGCACTGCTCATACTACAAAGGTTGGTGTTCAAACGTGAGCTCAGGCACCTCGTCACAGGAGGCTTTCATTCCTGCCTGGGGACATCGGAAGATAACCCAATTAGTACCATCCAGTTCTCTTCCCTAGGGAGACTCTCTTGTCCTCACTGGCTAGAACTAGATCTATAGATCCTGATTTGTCTACATTATGATAATTTTTAGCTCTTTAAAAGAGTTTTCACGATGTGGTGTGAGCTCAGAGAAAATAGCCTTTGAAGTAGCCATATGTGTACCAAGTTGATTTGGCTGAGAGGAGCTGCCTTCTCCAGCAATTTTCTCATTTGACATATGAACAGTGCTTGATAGTCCTGCTGGAAAAACATAACGTAGCTGTTCTAACACGCTCGCCTCAGGTTTTGCCTTATGATGCTGCTTTTTTCTGCACCGCTACATTTATTTCTGAAGGTCAGTACTTCCAGTGCTAAACACAAATAGAGCAGTGTTTTCTGCTAAAGCCTCTGCCTCATTTTCTGCTGCCTTGCACATGGAGATTTGATATTTGATACTAAAAATAGAAACTTTTCATCTAAGAAAAAAGAGGCTTTCTAGGAAAAAAACATTAACTATATGCCTGAGTTGACAGAGAGCTTTTTTTTTTTTTTACCAACTAGGAATCTTATTACTGGCAGAGTTGTGTGTGCCATGAAACGTCTGCTGAGATGCCCTGTTGCATACTACATCTGGGACACAGTGTGAGGACCTGGCCCAAAGATACAGCCTTCTCTCACCAAAACAGCCCCTCTTTCACTGGAGGGGTGGGGTGGGCTTTGTGTTGGTTCTTTCATGCCTGTTGCGGTGTGCTCCATCTGGGGCCAATCTGTGGTTAGGTTAGTAAACAGCCTTAACAAACAGCCGCAAACTAAACCCAACACTTCACAAAGTCGCTACACATCAGCTAGTAAAGCCTTATAGCACTTCAGGAGCAGCAGATAAACATTATTCACCTGTCAGTGGCTGTGAAGCTGTGATTCGCAGTTGATAAAAGCAATCAGGAAAAGAAACAAGGAGTTATTTTTAGAGCTGGCACTAAAACTGAGTTCTTAGTCCCTGAACTTGTGTTCTAGTTACTGCCATGTACGACCAAGTAGTAGACAAAAGGTCCCTCTTTTGAACTTCACTGTGAAGACTGTTTTGCTTTGGTTTGGAATACTGGAAAACCAACCCTCGTTATTACAGAGTTCTCACTGGGCAATTGAAATGACACTGAAATCAAGTTTCAAGCATTTTAGTTCGTGAGGATGGCCCAGAACAAATATGAGGGTGCTGTGCAAGTGTCAGGGACTGAAAAATTGCTCAGTAAGTATCTTAAATCAGGCCCACTGAGTTTTCCCGAGTAAAAAAACAATGGGGCTACATTTCATTCCTAACTGTATTTATGTGGAGATTCGGTGTTTTACAATGTAGGCTGACAAGATAACAAAGCTGTGTACTGTTCATTCTGGTGTAAAGTCAGGATACAGCAGCGATGCTGACTCTTACAAGATTTCTAACAACGTTGTCTTAAAAAGCGTGAGTGGAATATGGCTCTTTATGATGGATTCTCAAGAGTTACTGAATTCAGTGACACTGTGACCAGGTTTTTTGTTGTTGTTTTAGGGTTTTTAAAAAAACAACAAACAAAACAACAAACAACAGGGTTTTTTTTTAAAGCATTGGTTGTGCTATGTAGTCCAAAAGATAAGTCCATGAGGATGAATTCCTATTTGGTATCACTCCAAATACTTTCCTCACAGGTGGTAGATGCTTTTCAGCTTCTCAGTAACCTGTGTTACTACCATTTCTTTGGTTTAAGCTCCCTGATTTTTCTTTTTTTTTACCTATAACTTTCTCTTTTTTCAAACATGTATGGGTTTTTTCCACATGGGGACACTCCAGAAAGCTAAGACAGTGAAATTTGTAAAGTTAATACCTGGATTTAAAGAGTGCTAAATCCCTGTGTATATGCTCTCCTTTCAAAGCAGGGTGGCCTTTGATGCCAGTTGCATCATCATCCTTGGGGGGGATATTCATCATGTTGCACAGTTCAAGGTTGCTGGTGAATTTTGAAGTGCTGAGCAGGTTTCTGATCAAGATACTGGACAACATACGTAGAGGGATTCCCCCTTCTGCGTTCTCAGGGTGGCAATTCCAACTTACAGCACAGCATTTCGGACAGTTGGCTCCTTGAACTGTACTTGCAAAGCTCAGCACCTACACACTAGAGGCCACACTTCTCACGTCCTCTTTTTCTACTGCAGTGGTTTTCAGTGCTTTTCTATTTTTTGCCACTCATACGATGAATTTAAGCTTCCTGACAACAGTGTGCCTTTTGCTTTGGGTTTTGTGGATGCCAGGGATCTGGGGACTGTATGCTGAAAGCAACTGCTTTACTAGTATAGCAGAGCTTGATGCTAGGAGCGTGGTGTAGATGATGCCAGTATAACTAGGTCTATTTTTACAGTGCCCATCAAAGATATGCTTGTTTCTCAGAAAATAATCTCCCTTTGTGTTTTTCTTCTTCATTTATATCTGCCTGGATCTGGAGGGTGAGAGCCCCTCTTAGCATTCATACAAGCAGCCACCATATAAGAAAAACAGACACACCATGTTTATTATGGATGGGTTTATCACTAAGCAATGCAACTATTGCCGCGCTCACTGTCATTCTGCTATGTAACAGCGCACGGTTTTTCCCATGTGCTGTTTCTCACCCCTGTGCTTGTCACCAGTCAGAGGACAGAGCTGCAAAGGTGTGCATGGAAGCTTAGCAAAGAAACTGCAGAATCAAAGCCATTAAGATACAGCTCCCCTCATATGGAAGAAATAGCTCCTCCTGAAGGCAAAAATCAGGACCTGTGGGTCTTTAAGTTGTTTGAACTTTTCGTATGTTTGCATTGCATATAAGAAGATAACACTGTTTTTATTACACTTGCACTAGATTGAGCCCTAAGCCCAGAAAAAAAAGAAATACACAGTCCCAGGAGTACAGCTACTGAGAAGCAAACCAGCCCCATTTACAGCTGTGGAGGAACTCCAGCAGCATGTGCTGGGGAACGACACAGGGCGAGCTCTTGCTGGAGAATTGGCAGGCGGCTTGGCAGCTTAAAGCGAGTGACGGCCCTGGTATTCGCTGACGGACTGCGCTGGGCACCGCTCACCTTGAGTGACCTTGGGAGGAACGCTGCCCGTACCATTTGTTTCTCTCCTCGACAGCTTGATTTGTATGGCACCCATTTATTTCTGGTTTGTACCTGATCCAAAGCCTGCTGGTGTAACTGAACTCTTCTTTCTAAGTTCTCTTGTGTCTCCATGATGCCACACTTACATGTCTCACAAGAGTCCTGATGTCTTCTTGTCTGTCTTGGTTTAAAACTGGGTTTATCTGGATCTCAAAAATTGGTCAGTATTGACATTACTAAGTCAGAAGATTGGATTTGGAAGTGAGGCCAAATTTTGTTCTTGCAGACATCCCCCGAAACCTTGCTGACTCTCAAAGGGGGAACTGAAATGTCTGCTGGTGAAGAACTTGACCTTTGCTATTAAATGTGCCATTAAATCGCATGGACACTAAAAAAAAAAAAAAACAAACAACCAATCCCCAAACATTGCTAATAGTTGCCCATGTTCTAAGGGATAATAGTGGGACCCTGCGCAAGAATTAGCAAATCATGTAGGGATTTTCCTTAAGAAACCAAGTCTGTAAGAAACAAACCTCTTACAGTGGGTTACTGTAAAACACATATGAAAAAATTGAAGCTTTGTTAATTTTGTTAGTATCTTAAAAGTGTAAAATTCTTTTCGTGTGATTGAAACTAACAGTTTATTTCAAATAAAAAAATCCTGTACTTGGTGACAGGAACATCAGGTCCTCTGGTGGTTATATACAGAGTATAAAGGGTTATCTACATGCCCAGTATATTCTTAGTATTAGGAGTGGGTTTAATTTATGACTTTCCCACCATTTTCCAGTGGTAGATGTACAAACACGTTCTGTGTGCACACACATATACATACATTTATAGTCTTAAAAAATTTCCTTTGGTGATACCTGGGTATTACTGTCTTTTTTCCCACCCTTCCCAGAGCATAAACCATGATACTAATTCATCTTGGTGTTAATTGTAGCAAACGATCTCTAAAGAGGTCTGGTATTTGAAACCCCTTTAAAAATAATTGTGAACAAGTCGAATCTGTAGAAATGACTGTAAAAAATTATCTCAAAAGCTCTCCTAAGTGTCTGTATCTATTACAGAGAGCCAACTGCTTTTCCCTTTTCCTTTGAGATGACTTTTCATGCAGTGAGTCTATCCCTGCCCTATCTCTGCAACACTGGGGCTTTTGTTCCTCCTTTTGGAACACTTTCTTATACTCAAGAGTAGGGAAACAAGGGAAAAAATATCTGCGGAGGATGTTTTCTAATTTGGTACGCCTTTAGAAGTAGCTCAGAAAGTAAATACTTTTGAGGTGGTTAATTTCAGAGAGTTCCTAGTAGGCACTGAACTGTTTTTGTTACCCAACACTGTCTTCATCCAGCTAATGGCAGTCTGAAAAACCCAGTCGTTAGGAGCAGCTGCAGAAATACCAATTTTAGAATGTGCCTATAAAGAAAAATACACCTTTCTTTCTTACTTGTTTACTTAAACTTCAAGAGTAGAAAATGTAAGTGCTACAGGAATGTTTCTGTCGCCGTAAAATGAAAAAGCAGTTTAGGGGTTTTTTTCATTCCCACAGTAAACATCTGATCCATCAATGATGCAGAATAAGTTATGTTAAGGTCTAGTTTTCCTTTAGATTAAAGAGCAGAAAATATCAAAACTGACCAAAAAAATCTTAATATTTAATCAGTCATATTTTTTCATAATGCCTGCAATATGTTACGCTTGTTGGCACCCAACACTGTCTTGCCCTGTTTTGAGAAGTCAGGCATCTCATTTTTGTTCCAGCCTACATAAAGTTTTAGGTAAGCCTGCAAGAATGTGCATTTACAGAGTCATTTTTTTAAGTAACTTTTTGATATTCTGTAGTAAATATATTTATTTACCAGTATGTGCAACAACCGATTTTTGTATTTTCACAGAATTTACCTTGTGTATGTCGTAGAGGTTCCGGTGTTTGTCAATACAGAACACTGTGCAGAAATATTAAATGTAATTTATTTGAAACAATTATGTCTTTCCATAGCCAGTGTCAGAAATACTTTGATAAAGTACCTATACAGTAGGGAGGTTATTTAACATACGGAGTTTCCAGTGCTGCTTCAACTGTATTTTATCTGAGGTTCATCCTCGCTCTCTTTTCCACTTTTAAGGACAAACCTTCTCACTGCTTTATTTTTTCTTAATCCTCGGGGATATTTTTAGTGTTCTTCTCTAACTCAGAGTATGGTCTGGTATCTAAGTATGGTCTGATATCTATCTGGAAGTTTCACCGAGACATTTCACTGTGGCTGTGGCAAAGAGCAACTCTTAACGCTTCAGTCTTGCTCACGCCCTTCCTGGAACACAAAACAGATTAGGCTACTGGTCCTGAAGCATGGGATAAACTTGGAGATGGGCTGTGGGCTGGAGTAGCATAGGAATTTTGTGGATTGTAGTGACAAGAGTTTCTTGAGCATACAGCAGCAATTACACACTGAGAAAGATTCACGTCTGTGACTACGGTCTGCTCTGCTGAGCAGTTGACATTCAGGCTTACTTTCTCCTCCAGCTTCCCAGTAATCTCATAAATAGATATGGATTTGATTAATTTTCATAGCTGGTAGCACACAAACAGATACTTTTGAGAGAGTGAGAAGAGACATTTGTTTAACTCTGGGTTGACAAAGGGCAAAACCAAAGACTTTAGCTTCAGAGTTGGAAAGAATCGCTAATATCTGAACTGAATAATCTGCTCCAAGATACCAGTCTCCAGAAAGCAAGGACAAAGCGCTGATGGCAATGTCATGGTAAGCCATGACAAGACTGCACAAAAGAGGGCATTTGCTTTCAGTTCAGGTAGATGATGTGACTGGTTGCTACCACAGGGATGAAATTGGTACAAGAAGATGAACAGAGTCGTCACTGGGAACAAAACCCACACAAATGACAGTTTATGACCCCTACCTTCACTATCTAGATAACATCCACTATTGTACCTATTACTCCAGTCCTTTCGTGGTACGCTTTCTCAGTGTGCCTGTTTCACCTGAATCACCGGCCTTTTGCTTTTTGAGTGCTGCATTTTCATCTTCTGGCTCGACAGACAGGTCCTCTTGGGTTGGCTCGTCTGCTTCGCTGCAGCTCTCAGCATGGAATCCAGCGTTCTCTGCAATGGCAGCAGGATCATCATCCTGGTAACAACAGCAGCATTCCTCAGAGCTTTGGCTGTGATCAAGGTCCCTCTCCTCTTCACTGATGCTGGCTACCTCATCCTTTTCCCCCGTTAACTCATGACTGGCTCTTCCCATGGTGAGATCAGATAGCAAGGCTTCACTGCACAGGTAGTCCTCATCTTCCATGCCCTCCATTCTTTCTGCCAGCTCTTCTGCAGAGGGCTGGCTCAGGTCAGGGTAATCTACAAGGATTGTGTCATGTTTGCGCTTGAAGCAATTGGAATTATCATAGACAGGATAGGTCTCTTCTGGATAACCTTAGGAATAAAGTGATATGCAGCTTAAAGTGATAGAATAGTTGTTAGCACTGCCAGTATGTGTCATATATTTAATCCCATGGATATGTCACAGTATAAATCCATGGCAGGACTGTGCAAAACATGACTCCTCAGGAGATGATTAGAAAGCTCCACTTATTTTTATGGAGCCAGGATATCAAACCTGACTTTCAGGAGTGAATATCTGAGCTTTACCAAGAGCTATGGGAGCTACTGGTGAAAAGCACATGTCTTACATCTTTAAATAGATCTGGTTTAGGTTTTTTTTTCTTGTCTACAGATTGACTGATTCACGTTTTGAAGGCTTTTGCTATAAACAGCATTATTTGTCAAGTTGAAAAACCAGATGTGTCAATGACTTTGTGCATTTCATTTTAGAAAAATGCATCATGAACTTGACTTAAAAAACCAGAGCTCGAGGCCACTGTTTATGCTTTATGTTTTAGATCATTTTTGAAAGCTTCTTAAAAAGCAAGACATTAAGGCTGCATTTAAAATTATGATAGTGAGCAGCTCAACTAGGCTATCTTGAAAACATCTTTATGTAACAAGTAAACACAAAGGAACTGAAAGGGCATTAACATAAAGAATTTTTAAAAGACAAACTTCCTGGAGTTGACTTTTACAACACTGGAGCAAATAAGCAATGACTAATCAAAAGTAAAACCTGTAAGTTATCAGAAAAAAAAAAAAAAAAATCTTGATTCTGATTTCCAAGGGGTTTATGATTTTGCATGAAATCCAGTCCAGCGAAGGAAGGGAAAGCTATAAACCCACAGCAGCCAAGACCCAGCAGCAGATGGAGCATATGTGAATATTCATATGCCACTTTTGGCAGCAGATAGCATAGTGTTTACACTAAAAGAAATTCTGGATGCCTCAAAATCTATTTTCTTTCTATTATGGTTGGGAAAACAAACCTCCTCTTATGAAGTTTTGAACACAGACTTCTGAAAAAGGAAGGACAAAGTCAACAAAAAATTTTGAAAGGATCTGGGACTGTAAGTAATCCTCATGCAGTTTTTTCTCATCAGGGCATGGTAAGAAAGGCTCTTGCTTACCTTCCCAGTCCTCCATGTAAGGAGCCTCTTCAGCTTCCTTCTCAGGAGAGATGCCATCTATGAATTTTCCCTCTTTCATAACTCTAGTAATTTCTCTGAGTTGCTGAAGTAACCTTTTTTCCTGGTCTGTTGTAACATTTTGAGTCCTGCTAGAAAATATTAGACACCAGAATTCAGTCCACTACCTTTACAAACTATTAACAAGAGATTGAACCCAACTGTTTGGTCCATCCCAGCAGCACAGTCTGAAGAAACCTGACTGCAGCATGATCACTATTCAACATCTGCACATGGTCTGCACCTCATCTCATTCATTATAAAGGTTTATCCATCTATCCGGAAAGCCTGCAAACTTAAATAGGTGGAGGAAGGCAGGCACAGCCAACGTGAGAGCAAGATGAAAGTGACACACAAGTGTGAGTTCAGTACAAAAGACACTACAGAAACTTCGGGCCTTTAAGAGTGTGATAGGTGAGAAAGAGAGGGCCATGCATTACTTGAAGCATTATAAGAACATGTAATTGAGAACCTATGCTGCATTTAAAACAACTTCTGGGGCTGATCAAAATGTCTCAAACAGACATTAGTCTCAAGAGTCTAATGATCCCTAATTGTGGCCGTTACAGGTATTAAATTTGCAAGTTCTCCTTAGGAACTGTCAGTTGGTCAGATCATCGAATTATAAGAGTCAACAATGCTGCCTGGCAGGGGGGAGAAGGGAGAAGCAGGAAGGAAGATTTAAAATTAAAAGAAGTTGTTACAGAAGATGTTACTTCAGATGATTCTAAGTGAGGGAGAGTGGGAGAGGACTGAGATTAAAAGGAAACTAATTTTGACTAGATCTACACAGCTCGTTCTAGTAATTGCTACTGCTCAGGTAATGCAGTTACTTACTGTTGTAACAAAATTGCTTCCATCAGATAAGATCATGTAGTCATTACATGTTATTTTCTCTGGGAAAAAAAAAAAAAAGTAGCTTCCTAAAACTATTATGGACAAAAAAGGAAGTGTTTGGAGGGTAGTGATCTGAGCTCTTAGCAGAACTCAGTAGGTCAGAGTAAGAGACACTGGCTGTATGTAGGGGTGAAAATGGTTCTGACTGTTGTGGAGCAGCTGTTTGATCTCTGTGTGAGTGCCACTCCCCCTCTCAGGGGACTGAGGCACTACTCTGGTGCTCTTTCGAATCTCACTGTGTTTCAGGCAGGATCCATTGCCCCCAGTTACTCAGGGAGGGTGGCCCTCGGCATGCAGAGAATGCTGGACTGTAGGCAGTACGTGAGGTCAGATGATCTCTGCTGATGGCCAGCCTCTGAGTGGGACAGATAATCTCCAAGATTAGACAGCTGCTCAGTGAATCTTAGGGGTGAGATGGGAAGAGTGGAGCTGGAAGCAGATTAATGTCTTTTTCATTAGGGTGATTAGTATCTATCGAACCATTGTTTCAGGTACCTGAATCTTCATAAATGTGAAAACTTGCAGCACCCATCTTTAGTTTTTCCTCTTAATAATTGTGGCTAGAGCAGCACTTTAACAGGTACTTTGTGCTACTCTCTGTACACAGGAATGATGATGACACAATGGTTACTCTACTAAAGGCAGCAGAGTCACACTGTAAAGCCAAAGAGATTAGCATCATGCTGCTGGTTTGTGCTGACCCTGTGTGCACAGCTGCACAGAGTTGTCTGTAACTGACCTCAGCTCAGGAGCAGTGCCACTGGTTTCATTAGCAGCTACCCAGATTAAACTGCTTGGCTGAGATCACAAGGCCTGTGTCCTGAGGGACACTTTGCCCCAGGGTTTGAAAAGCTGACAGGGTCCCAACGCTGTATGGAGGTTGCACTGAGTCCCCTCGAGCTGTGGTGACAGTTTGTTCCAGCGAACAAGTGGCGGTGGGTTATGCAGGTGTAGAATTTGAGCCGTGAATTAAGAAGCACAGAAGAAGAAATGGTTTCACGAGCTCGCTGCGTTCAACAGAAGCTGCGCTAGGACTGCCAAACTAATCCTCCTTCTATAGACAAGTGTATGCAATTTGAATATATATCACCTGGATGAAGCCAGACAGGCCTATCTGCTTAGCACAACAGGGAGGTGTTTTAGCTCCGAAGACAGAAGCAATCACTGCAGCCACACTGCTGGGGCATTTCATAGAGGAAAATTCCCAATATATGCAGGATGCTCTCATTAGAAAGCACTGCTGGCTTACTGCAATGTAACGTCTCTATTTCAGACTCCTCCTCCTCCAGATACCTTGCTTAAAAGACAAATTTCCCTGTGGAGAGGGAGAAGCCAAAGCCCATGCACTATTTTTACTTCATTTAAGGCCTCTAGGAAACTTACTGGCGGATGCTGGCAATGTATAAACCATCTGGCTGCCTGCGCACGGGAGATTTACCAGGGGATAATGCACTTACTTATGAATACTAAGAGGACAACAAATGCAAAAGGTTTACAGTGTAAGAAAAGGTCATTATTTTTGCTCTGTGTGCTTGCTTGTAGCACCAACACAGCTATTACTTTTCAATGCTTATGGCTTGTAGAGTCCCAAAGTGCTCACTAACAGGTAAAGTCTTCTTACTCTTACACAGAGATCAGAGCATTTCCTAAAGAGCTATCACGACTTCAGTGAAAAGCCATAATCTAGCATGCTGTCTCAGGCATGGAAACTGATATTTGTTTCTTTTTTGCTTCAGGATCTTAAAATAATCGGTATTAAAATGCAGCTATAGCCCAAAAATGGTGCTTCCCCCCTCCTCCCTTTAGATTTGCTCTGCTTAGGGTAAAAAGGTAAGTTTTTCCAACTGACAGCCTGGTAAACAGGATAATCCAGCTGCATGATTTCTACCTCTTACCTAAATACCAGAAATTGAGACTTTTTTTTACAAAATTGTACAATGCTCCCATTGAGAAAAATATTTACAAGTATTATTCAATTTAAAGTGGTTTCAAGGTACCAGATTTTACAGACAGTGGAGAAAAGAATACGAGTAAGACATCTGTGAAAATGGGTAGGGAAATCTTTTGCACCATTTGTAGCACTGTCCCAACATTGAAACACTGCTGAAAGCCTAGAAAAAAGCAGCCTGCCTGCTTTTACATAACCATCCATCAAGTCTTTATTTCTGAATGCTCAAACTGCCAGCAAGGCTCCTCATCTCTGCTGAGAGATACTGCACTGTAAAGGTCCACATTTAGAAACTGAAGACACTGAGGTCCCCTTAGTGATAGGTTGTGATGATAAATTACAAAACACTGTAATTTAAATGTATAACGTGTTGAAAAAGGAGCTGGGAGGAGTGATAGATTTTCTCAGAACTGAGTCATTATATCCTGATGGTCTATGTACTACCCATATAAGTGTGTGCATTAGGTAACAATTATCTTTGTCTGTCTGTCCATCTGTGCTGCTAGCCAATGAGATCTAGACAGGATGAAGAGCTAGGTGAAGGTGAACCTCATGAAGTTCAGTAAGGGCGAGTGTAGAGTCCTGCATCTGGGGAGGAATAACACCAGGCACCAGTACAGATTAGGGGTTGGCCTGCTGGAAAGCAGCTCCGTGGAGAAGGACCTTGGAGTCCTAGTAGATAGTAAGCTCTCCATGGGACAGCAATGGGGCCTTGTGGCCAAGAGGGCCAATGGTCTCCTGGGGTGCATTAAGAAACCTGTGTCTAGGGATGTTCTCCTCCCCCTCTACTGGTGAGACCACACCTGGAGTACTGTACCCAGTTTTGGGCTCCCCAGTTCAAGAGAGACAGGGATCTACTGGAGGAAATTCAATAGAGAGCTACAAGGATGGTTGACAGAAACATCTATGAAGAAAGGCAGAGAGCCCTGGGTCTGTTTAGCCTGGAGAAGTCTGAGAGGGGCTCTTATTAATGCCTATAAATATTTGAGGAGTGGGTGTCAAGTGGAAGGGGCCAGTCTCTTTTCAGTTGTGCCCAGTAACAGGACAAGGAATAATGGTTATAAGCTGGAACCCTAGGAAGTTCCACCTCAACAGGATGAGAAACTTCTTTGCTGTGAGAGTTACAGAGCCTGGCCCAGGCTGCCCAGAGAGGCTGTGGAGTCTCCTTCTCTGGAGACTTTCAAGCCCCACCTGGATCTGTTGCTGTGTGTCCTGCCCTGGGTGACCCTGCTCTGGCAGAGGGGTGGGACTTGATGGTCTCCAGAGGTCCCTTCCAGCCCCTACCATGCTGTGATTCTGTGATCTCTTAGTTTAGGTTTGGTTATGCTGCTGAGGACTAGGCCAGGTAGTTCTTTCTTCCTCTTGCTTTCTTTACCTCGCTGCGAGTCCTTGCCAAACCATATGGCCTCATTAAAAAGTAGCTGCACTTGTACTTGTTTGAAAGTTTTGCACTTCTGCAAGGGGGCTTCTGTACTTAGGACTGTAGCAATTCCAACTGGTATGCTGGTTTGGAAGGAGGTCTCCTTGGTTGGTTTGGAGGTTGGTCTTCAAGCCTCATTAAAAATAAGTCCAAGTTTCTGCTGGCTAATACTAGCTATCCCACCAGAGAAAACTAGCTAACAGTATCGAGACCTCTTCCAGCCTGAGCAAGAAAACATATACACCTACTATAGAAGAAAGCAGAATAAAATCCCAGCACAGGATATACTATTCCTTTTCAACAGGCTTGCTTTCTATGGCACAGCATTACCTGAGCATAAACTGACCTTCCAAACTCATTCAGGTTTCAAAAGCAATGCTTTTTTGAAGAAAATATACAAAATTATAACTTCTTTGGATTCTAAGGCTCTTGACCAGAAGGAGAAAGCCAGGATGGAGCCTGGAGCTGTTCAGCACAAGCTCAGACCTCAGCACTACTGCAGACACTGCATGTCATGGTGACACATTATTTTTTGTGACAATGCAAAATACGTCCTTTGGTTTAGTCACTAATACTGCACTGGGCTTTGCCATGTCTACTATAATGGGCCATGGCTCTTTCAGCATTAAATTTGATCCTAATGATTTCTTTCTCTGACTTTCTGTTATAAGGATTTCTGTTTAACTGCATATTAATAACTGGAGCTCTAGTGATTTTTGCTCTCTTCCCCTTTCCTTTTAATTTAAATCTATCGACATCCAGCTTGAATAAGCCTAGCATTGTTCTCTATGCTCTAATTATACTTTCTAACCATACATTTTATTTTAAGACATTCAGACAGTATTACTGAACTTAATGAATATCACAATGTAGATTAAAAAAGCTTCTAAGTCAGGGTTTATTTGAGAAACAGCTATTTGTTCTACCTAGATGTGCTTTTCCCCACCCCTTTAAAGAGGCTACATAAAAAATTCTGTATTAGATTCAGATTCTGATTTCCCCTGAGGCCCTCAGATCCATCTATATAAATAGTTTGGTTGAACAAAGAAGGGAAGTTCTACTAAATAGAGGCTCTGAGCCAATAACACAGAGTGGAACAAATACTGTATCAGACCCTAAACCCATTTTCTCAGTAAAAACATGTTCTATCCTGAGAATATCCACAATAGCTGGGCACCTCATCAGGCTCTTTCTGGCAGCTTTAAAGGTACAGGGAGAGCGTGGCGTTGAGCTCTCCAAAACAAAGAGGAGGTAATAGTCAAAATAGCATCCTTCTGGCTCACTAACAAAGCAGGGCAGCTGAGGGGCTGGAGCTTGGCCTTACGGAGGCAACTTTGTCACCTTGCCTTGCTGGGGCACAGTGCAAAGTGGGCAGACTTGCACGCTCGAGGACAATGCGTCTGGAAGCATCTATTTATATTTATTTATATTTATATACAAAGGGTGGAGCTATGTTATGGAATCAGCTTATTATACAATTCTACCCTTAAAGAAATATTTTATGGCTACTCTAACAGGCATTTATATAGATTATAAAAGCATTTCTATTTAGAAAAATAATCCATGGAACTGGAAAATGACATAAGCTAAAAGTGTCTCCTAGGACTCATTCAGAATATTGCTTTGGTCACATAAGACAAGTTGGTTTATATACTTTAAATGTAGATGTTTTATCTCCTCTTTACACATACCTTCCAAACAACACACTGTACAAAGGGGGAAGGGAGGGGAGGGACAGTTGATTTTCTGTTGATGGAAAATGAAGTTGGAGAAAATTATTTATTTTAGATACAGACACTGAAGAGAGAAAAACTGCAGAGAAAAAAGTGTGATGTGTAAAATCAAATTTCTACAGTTTGAAGTAGTAATAAAAATGCTATTTTAATATAGTAAATGTAAGAAAGTGTAAGGAGCATAATGTCTTCTTGAAATGCAGTGATTTGAAACATACCTGTCACAGTTAGGGCCCACTCTGTTGATTAATTTTTCCATAGCTTCTTCTGTCTCTCTCAGTTTTTCCTGGAGTTGAGTGAGCTCGTAGTCAGCTGTAAAACAAACAAATCCCCAAGATCTGTCAGCTTTGAACCTGTATCCCAGTCCCATTATCACAGGTAGCATATGCTGTACCAAACCAAACTGGCTGGGAGGAAACCAAAACATGCAGTTTAAAGAGTTCTAGTTATTTCTCCTGGTATAAGAAGGTGAAGACTACTGCCAGTGGCAACAGACCACACAGAAAGCACCTTTCAAAGGCTCCTGAGGAACCTCCCAGTAAGCAGGGTGAGTGGGTCACTGTAAAGGCCCTGGAGATTAAAATTAGGGAAAAGAAAATAACTTTTTTTTGTTTATTTTATTTCCCCTAGGGAAACCACAGTGTTTTACTGTCTAGTGCAGAATTTATAGTTCTTACGGAATTTCCCTAAGTCCTTTGAAACAGAGACAAAAGGTCACTTGAGCATTTTCTAAGGAGTCTAAGGTTTGAGAAACCACAACTTCAATAAAGTTCACGGACTTGCTGGCATCCAGCCCTGCACCAGTGAGCCAGGGCGGGCAGTGAGTGCTACCGGTCCGTCAGGCTGACTGGGATGGACACCAGTTAGCCACATGGTGTCTGCATGGGGATCACAGCACGGGACGGCCAGGGCTGCACCTTGCTCAAAAAAATATGTCCACAGTACAATCGATAGGACACATACATGCAGGAACACCCCTACCAGCTTTAATTTAGCCAAAAGCCTTAACAGCAAAGATGTGACAGCATGGATGGCAACAAAACTGCTTGAGCTCCTTGTCTGGTTTATATAGCTCATGCAAATCCTATAGCTGAGCCTTTGCTGTTCCCCACTGCAGAACAAAAAACCAGCCTGGTTTAGTAAATATTCTCTAGCTACAGGCACACCCATTTAAGCAGCACAAAGGCACAATGGAGCTGTGACACAGCGGGACCTGAGAAAGCCTTCCACACACTGATGTCATTATTTTGCATGCCTGAGACTTTAAAAATAGGGGAAGGGAAGCTGCCAAAGAGAAAGGAAGGTACTCCCTCCAAGTCACTAAGTGGTCACTCAGTCTTCAGGTTCCTAGTCCAGTGACTTGGGTCTGCTCTGCTCCAGCTTGCCATGAATGCGTTAGGAATACAAATGAAGAACTCTAGAATCGGGCAGAATAATTTTCATCACTAGTTCTTTGGGTTATAATGACAGTAAATGTTTAACTCACTGCAAAGTTAGTTGCTCTTACTAAACATTAGAGTAAAAATACAATTACCTTTGCTAATAAATTGCACAAAATTGCCAGGCACAATGCAGTACAAGTGCACAGAAAATACAATCTATACCACTGAGTACATTAGGTATTCCTAATATACGCATTAATGTCAAGATAATTACAGCTATGTTAAGAGAATTACCCTACTGCTACCACTTTCTATAAAGCCCCAAGTACTTTTCTTTCCTATTACAATTTAGCCAGCCAAAACCAACGCATTTAAATACTGTTATGGTAAGTACTCATCCAATCCTCAATACTAAGCTTATTAAATTATCTAAAGTTTATCTAACAAATGTCTACAAATAGTCAATTCTATCCCACAATGTTTGGGTAAAGTCAAAATAACATTTCAGAATACTATTTGCTTTATTTATTGCACTTACGAAAACTCTGAGCACTGAAAAAAGGGAAAGAAAAAGTAGGGAAGTGTCATGATGGATAAGAATTCACAAATTCAAAAAAATGAAGCCAGCTTTTAATAATATCTTTATAAAATATTACTAGAATATTATGGATTATGGAATAATTATAGATGGACATCCTATTATCCATTTTTTTAAATCATTAACTACATAGCTTTGCAGCAAATCCGTACAGTTAATTCAGTGAACTTCATGAAAAGCCACTGCTTCCAGGGGGACTGGGGATCAGGCTACTATCGAAGAGCCTCATTAGCTGAATGAGATTAGACAGTGACGGTGCACTAATTCACTTTAACTCTTGCTCATTCCACCACTGAAGCTTCTGGCTTCTTCTTTATGGAGAGGATAAGCTGAGCTGTGTCTCGACAGAGTCAACAGTTACACAGATATACCTCAGGACTCATACTCACTGATTTTCCTCTTCATGTTTCCAGGTGCCACAGGAGGGCATTTCCGCTCTCCAGCGGTAGTTTTTCCCTTGGAAGCCAGCTGGTGAGTGAAAAAGACAACCCTTTTGGGGTTACCACAATAGTCATATGTAAGCCCCAAAAGCAAGGAAAAAAAAAAAAAAAAAAAAAAGAATAGAAAAGTAAAATAACGCCAACAAATAACCACAGAAAAGCATGCCCAGCAGCAACAGCAGCCAACCATGAAAGATGCCTGGGAGACCTTACCAGCTGAAGACTCCTGAAAGACACTTGGAATCAATGATATTTTTAAGCACAGTGAAAGCGTAACTCATCAAAAATAACTTATTTGAGAATTATTTATCTGTTCCGTTCTTCTGCATACAGGAGGGGAAAAAGCCACATTGGGCAAGGAATTAATGCGGCCCTGCTTGTCCCTCTTGCAACATTTTGTGCCATTATTCCGCACCAACTTTGCACCCACAGCAAAGATACTGGCTGCCTCTACACAGTCACTGCGGGCCATTTCTTTTGTCTTCTCTGTGTTTGATCAGTTTACCCAATTCACTTCATTCTTGCCTCTGTCTGTCCAGAGCAGGCTCAGCTGTTTAGACACTGCTCAGTCTGGATTCACCCTCTGCTCACAATAAAAACCCACTTCCACCAGTCCACTTCTCCCTCCTTCCAGGACCCCACCTGCAAGGAGCTCAAATCGTGTGTGAATCACCTGAGGGGTACTGAGGCTGTGCTTTTGTAGACTGGCTTTCAAACAGTTCCTCAGACGGGGTATTTCCAGCATGGTCCAGCTCCTTTTGTTTCAGAGGGTACGCAAGAACCATACTCCCGCTTTAAACACGCAACATAACACATGCCATACACTGTATATACAACATGTAGTCACACATAATAGAAAAGAATACTATCTATACATTCAGCATTAATACAGCATTCTTCTGGGCATACACATTTTCCAGGGGGTGGGGTGGTGAGGGGTGGGGGGAAATCCTTAAAAAATTTATAAGAGGTCAGAGGATGGCACCAACCTGTCCCTGCACTCTCATCTCCTGTCCTTGCAATAGTAAATACAATATTCCAACTACCAGGTCATGGTCCACCGTAAGCACTATTTTTTTTTGAGAAAGGCTGAAATGGAACCAGGTACAGAAATGGGACTACCGTTTCTACTTGAAGGGGATTTTTTTAGTTATTTCCCTAACTTTATGTTGGACTTACCTTAAATAAAATGTACAGGATATATAAAAAGATGCCAAATCCATATATAGGGATAATCTGGCCCATGAGACCTCTCCCAGTTCCACCAGCGCTTCCACCACCACCTCCACCTGCCTTGGCTTTGGCAACTGCTTCAGCAAGGTGAGACCTTGGGAAATGAGAGGCAGCTCGGCTGTCGGGAGTGGCCTGGTAATGCATCCTCGGTGGAAAGCGGCCAAGCTTCCCTGCAAAGAAACACACAACCATTATTTTTCTTCTATTACTTCCACTACTTTTCTATTGCTGCAGCAGGTGCAGGTGACCTATATTCTCTGCTTTTTAATGCTCCACCACTGATGAAAAAAGTCACCTGTTGGACTCTAAGTTCTTAAGTCTGTAAACTCAATCCTCAGTCACTTGCAGACCTGATGAAAGCAACTCCATGGAGAGGGACCTTGGTGTCCTGGTGGACAATAAGTCATCCATAGGACAGCAATGTGCCATTGTGGCAATGGTATCTTGGGGGGCATAAAGAAGAGTGTGTCCAGCAGGTCGAGGGAGGTTCTCCTCCCCTTCTGCCATGCACTAGGGAGACCACATCTGGAATATTGTGTTCAGTTCTGGGCTCCCCAGTTCAAGAGGGACAGGGGAATACTAGAGGTAGTCCACCAGAATGCTACAAAGATGATGAAGGGACTGGACCATCTCTTTGATGAGGAAAGGCTGAAAGACCTGGGGCTGTTCAGCCTGGAAAAGAGAAGACTGAGAGGGGATCTGATGAATGTTTCCAAAATCTGAAGGGTGGATGTCAAGTAGAAGGGGCCAGGCTCTTTTCTGTGGTGCCCTGGTAGGAGGAGAGGTAATAGTCACAAGCTGAAACATGGGAAGTTCCACCTCAACATGAGGAAAAACTTCTTTGCTGTGAGGGTGATGGAGCCTGGAACAGGCTGCCCAGAGAGGTGGTGGAGTCTCCTTCTCTAGAGACTTTTCAAACCTGCCTGGATCTGTTCCTGTGTGGCCTGCCCTGGGTGATTGTGCTCTGGCAGGGGGGTTGGACTCGATGATCTCCAGAGGTCCCTTCCAACCCCTACCATTCTATGACTCTGTAATTCTATACGCAGCACTTAGAGTTAGTTATGCATAATTACTCACTTCATTTTAGTAAGAGGAAAAGCTGACAGGGCAATGAACAAAACACAGATTTTTAGCAGGTATCCACATGTCTGAAGACCCTATGAATTAGCATCTCTGACAGGGTGAAAACCTGAACTCTTGCTGCTGGTCCTCTGCCCCAAAAAAACCCAACAACATACCTGTTTTTAGCTGGGAGCCTGAACTTTCTGTATCAGGCAAAGGCATGCTAATGTAGAAACCACTACCCATCTAACATCCTTTACATCTGTAAAGCAGTGTACAAGGGAAGGCTGAATATAGTTTGGGATGTACTATCTTCAGCATTTTAGAGGAAAAAAAATGATTCTTCACCTTGAGAGAGGCAGAGAGAATTTAAAAAGGAAAGGGGAGTGAGCATAAATGGATGCTAGAGTAAGACTGCAGAGGCCCTGAAGCAGTGCAGTGGATGATCTCATTCAACTAAAGGCACTAGAATCTCAATAAATCTAAGCTCATGTATTATTCTATTTCTTGCTGCCATCAACTCAAGAATTTTGCCACAAAGTTCACTATTTTACTCCTCTGTGTACTCAACATGCTGCTTTCTATCTCCACTCCAAGCTTTGAGCTGCCCCTGCCCTCCCTTCCACTGAGCAGGACTGAAGTGAATCACTCAGCTACTCATTCCCTGAGCCTGGCTGTGGAGGTGTTGGCTGGAAGCATCAGAGATGGGCACTGCCAGGACAGGCTACAGCCCACCCCCCTGGTGCCAGATGCAAAACTCCCCCTCCCTAGCACCCACAGCAGGAAAACCAGGCAGCCTGGACTCTGCTCACCAGTACTGGGGCAGCCTTGGTGCACTTTGCATAAAGAAAACAAAACCCAGGTTTGAAATAGCACTGAAAATAACTAACTTTCCTTCTGTGAGTACCCAGCTGCAAATATTATTATCCAGAGCAAGACAGAAGAAAATTAGATCAATATTTGCTCTTGCTGGGACACTCCATCGTAAGCAGCTAAATTCCTGAGTGCAGGAAATACAATAAATATATATTAGGAAGTGATAGCAAGAATTTGCAAAGTTTTCCTACTAGGAGCACATTTTTCTTGTAGGGGATGGCACAGGTTCTTAGGTTCAAGCTGCAGGCTTGAGTGAAACTGCCCAGGTATACCACTGCTGACCAGACCTGCTCTCAGATTAGCTCAAGCTTAACTTTGAGGAAGCTGTTATCATGCACTTGAATTTCAGTGAATAATTCAAAAGTCTGTGATGGAAAGCAGAGCATCTGATTTACAAGAAAGACCCACAGCTCCAGCAGGAATGCCTTGGAGCAGCAGGTCACTGTGGAAACAAGCATGATGTCATGTAGAGAGCAGCATCACTGAGGTGGGGATGAAACAGCAGGGTAGATAAATCTTTGTAGAGCAGCTTATACTTACACAAATATTCCTTATTAAAAAAAAAACAAAAAAACCATGAAGAAAGCAGAAATAATTAACAAAGGTGGAACTGTATTTAAAGGGAACCGTTTTCTAAACTATCCACAAGGCCTCATTTGTGCTTTAAAAGATGCAATTCAATTAAAGATAATCAGGCCAAAGGGACACAGGCTAGTCATTTCATTATCAAAAGGGTAATTTCATGGCTCCTAGTTCTAAATCTTTCCTGTTGACTTTTAAGCCTTTATAATGATTTTCTTATTTTAAAAAATATTAAATTTTATTTTATTATTATTTTATTGTGAAGAACCCACATAACTTATAGATGGCACACGCAACTTAAAAGCAACATAGGCACAAAGCTGCCAAATAGACAGTATATAAATGGAAAGGCACAGTGATTTGGATGCCACTGTCAGTTAAGCAAGACACCTTCTGCTATTAAAAACCCCCACACCCACACTGGTAGGTAATGTGACTGGATTCCACATATCCAGGGATGAAACAAACCACTTTCAAATGGAGATAACAACATACTCGCCATCAGTAAGGTCAAGTGACACTGCTATGTGAGCACAGAGGGGCACATGTTGGGTCCTCGTTTGCTGCAGCACCAGTGGGTGAGTTCTTCAGCAGGACACTGCCTGTGCTGTGGGAAGGGAAGAGAGCTAACCTCCTTTTAGCTTTGAAGGTTGTCACAGTGCTGCTCTGCTTTTGAGAGGTGTCTCTGCTCCCCTGTGACAGCCTGAGGGCTGCCTTCCCCCAGACCTGACAGCTGCATTTGGTAACTCCACCAAAGACTTCTTTCCTTGCTTTGCAACCATAGTTTACCTAAGTTTTACCCAACGTGTTTAATAATTTGTCAGTTTAATGCTTCAAATCAACTATGCAAACCAGCTGCAGGGCAAGCACAGTGTGTTTTGTCTAATCCTGTCCCTTCAATAGCTTTAAAAATGAAATTATGCCCCAGCTAATATGTGCGCTGTTGAAGGGACTGTAGGCTTTTGAATGTGGATCAAGTCCTTAATAGCAGGATCACATCAGAATTGCAGTGGGGTTTTTAATCTTTAGACAATGTTAACATACAACTGAAAAAAAGCCAATCTTAAAGAAGTATATTTATAGCACACCTAATACAACAGCCAAGCAGCTGATAAAATTCAGACCATCCAAGTGTCTTTTTCCCAAGACAGCTGTTACATGGTCTACCTAATGGGGTTTAGGAATTGCTACTGAGTCCAACGCTGAAGGTATTTAGACTTAACTCTTCGTCTAGTTAGTATGTCTTTCTGTAACATCTGACCAGCTGTAAAATCCTGGTGTACATACACATACAATGAAAAGATAAAGTTTGACAAACAGTACATAAGGGCTGTCGCTACATTAAGGTTGAGCTTCATTCATCTGGTGATTTACAACCCATGACTTCATTTATAAAACGTGCAGGTTCTTCAGACCCCAGGAAGGGTTAGAGATGGGAAGTGGTGGTCTGGGAAGCAAGTGCATATGACTTGTCTGAGCTGACAGCAAGGCAAAGGATGCTCTTCTCATCACTCCTCACTTCTCAACCAAGCTGCTCTTCAAGGGCACAGCACCAGCAGTTCTGCTGCTGGTTTCCTCCCCAAACCCATGGTTACACTGCTTTGTTTTGGAAATGCTACAATTGGTTTTCTTCCAAGGAAGACATGCCTTACTGTGCACACAAAACCAACCAACCAAAAAAACCACGGTCCAAGAACAAAACAGCTAGACATGCTGCAAAAGCTTTAATGAAAAAACCTGTGATAGCAGGATACAGAACCAGCCTCCCGCCTCAGAAATGCAATTCCAAACTGTACTCTGACTCCCAGATTTAGGGATGCTTAGCTGCCATTTGCATTTTCCTAGTACAATGTTCATCCGAAACATTCATGAGATGTTCATCTTTTTCAGTGACTGGAAAAGAAAGCCTCCACCTTTTCAGGTGGTCACAGTGACCAGAAATTAAATACACCTCTGTGAGAACCAGGACTCAAGAGTTTTGCACATTTTTTCTCCCCTGCTCTGTCGGACTGGATATTTAAAGATGATGTGTGCTCTAAGCAAAGCTTTAGCTAAGCAGGATAAGCAAGACCGCTCCCTCTGGCAGATGCCAGAAAAGAGGCATTCATACCGAAGCCTCCGTCTCAGAACACTTGAATCAATTTCAGCCCTTTGCAGCAGTGTATTTTCACAAAACATTTATTTTCTCTCTCTCTCTCTCTGTCCAGTGACATGAACTGGCCAAAGGGTTCTAAAGCTGCAAGTGGCAATAGATGGAATAAACAGGGAGTCCATAATACAGTAACTACGTCTTCTCTAAAGTGTCCTCCTTGGTTTTCTTGCATGGCCGTCATGTTTAGTATAGTAGTTTAGAATAATCTATAAGGAAACTGTTTTCCCGACATTTAATCTATATTCTCTTTCAAGCCACTGTACTATTTCTGCTGCTATTCTTTAACACCCTCTAACTTCCCCAACACCTCTGCCCACAGAAAGCCCAAGTAATTAATCCTTTCTAGAGTGCTGCAAGTTCACGTTCGGTCCAGTGTTGAGGCCAGTCGCTATTTCAGTATCATACCCTCTCACAACACCCGTGGTTTCGATTTTGCACAAGTGCAGTCATTTCTGGTTTTCTCTTCTAAATCTTCTTATAAATACTTCTCATTCTGGCAGGCAGTGTAACATCAAGACGAGCTGGACAAACAATATGTGTTCGGTTAGTCCTTTCTAGCATTTACCAAATCGCTCCAGCTTTGCTCCCAACAGGAAGAGGGCTGAGGGAATGGCGGTTTTGACATCCTTACTTTCAAGTACCACCCAAGCGATTTGAATGGACGCAGTCAAATGCTGGTGGGCATTAAGCATTGCAGGTGGAGGATAAAAAGGAAACCACAAAACCTATCCACAATGGGACCATCTTAATTTTCTTAAGGACAGAGCCTGCAGGAAACTGGTGCGTGCATTGCACAGATCCAAGCTGGGCAGAGGCATCACCTCTACAGCCACGGATTTTTCTGGTAAAGTTGATGCCACTTGATTGTTTGCAAGAACAGACCTGTCCTCGTGGAGCTGCAAAGTTCTTCTTAAACTACCAACTTTGATAGCAGCTTTACAGAATGCCTGGCGTGTATGTATGAACACTAGACTGTACAAAAACTGCTGGTAGCTCTTTTTTACCTCTTTTCCAAAAGATTTTTTAAAAAATCCCATAAAATTCTACCACCTGTCCACAAAGTCAACTAGAAATGTGGCACGTTCACAGTAAATTCTTTAAATAAGTTCTTTAATATCCATGAAACTTTTACTGTGAAAAAGAACAACCTTCCTGTCTGAAAGATATTAACTTCCATAGTTCCATGCTCACCATTTTCCTTAAGGAAACCTCAGAAGATGACCTTATTAGAGAAAGGGGCATTCCCGTGCTCAGAGTCTGTTTCAGTAAAAAGCTTTGTGGAAACACTGTTAGCACGGCGTTCTAACAAATGGTAGTAAACTTTAAGAATGTTTTATTCAGAGGCATTTTGCCCCCCAGACTACAATAAGCACTTTATTAGCTTCAAGAGTGATATGATTACTTCAAGTCCCCGAAACCTGTCAGGTAATTGCAGTTATCAGTTCACTGAAGAGGATGACTAATGACAGAGATATGAATTGAACTGTTCAATCAAGATTTATTCTTCCAATAAAAAAAATAACTTCAGGTGAAATAAAAGTTTGATCTACGGAGCAGGTATAATGAAATTCTTGCTATCAAATTGAAAATATGGACTATAAATTCTCATCTGAAACAGATGGGCTGAGGTGAGGTACCACATCCTCAGCCAAAGGCAGGTGCTGGGGTGGAGCGGAGGAGGATGCCGAGCGCCCGCTCTGCACCAGGCACACGCTTCACTCGCGCTGTGATCTCCTGCAGGATGATGAAAAGAATGTTTGTACTACATGCTGATGATGGAAAGAGTATTTATGCTGCCTATTTTAAGCATTTAACTGTGGCTGTGGTTGGTCAGCTTATGACAGCACTGCGAATAGCAGGCTGTGCCAGAACAGGTACGACCATCATGCATCAGACTAATGAAAACAATTTAGGGACAATTTTTTTTGTTGGGTTGGTATTTTTCTTAAAGCTAATTGTTCTGTCAGATCAATTCAATCCAGTCCATAGTGCGGACACGGAAAGAATCACCAGAACATCAGTGGACAACTGCCCAAGACTACACTGCTGTGGGAAAATGGCTTGTCAACATCTGTCATCTGGTATCACCGCAGGGTCAGCATCAGGAGATGCACAGGGCAGAAGTTAACAGAGCCAGTACCACCTCCCAGAGCATCTGCTCCCACCCCTGCTTCAGGCAGGGGACTCTGCAGTCCTCCCTGTGCTCTTGGGGCCTTTGCGGGGCCCAGCACCGTGCCCTCACAGTACTGCTTGTGATGTGCTATCAAAGAGGCAGCTACCATTCATGTTTTCAGTGTTGAGATTCTGCCGTGAAACGGATGAGCCAGCACAGGCAGGACGCATGAACAACCACAAAAACCACGGCTGAAATGCAAAGAGTACGTTTATTTTCATTACCTCATCAACTGGGGGATCCTCAAAGCAACACCCGGGCAGAGGCACACGAGCGGGACATGGGCACAGCAGAGCTCAGTCCACGCTAGAGGATCCCCAAACCTGCCACTTTCACCCATATCAGGGGTTCACCCAGGCCCAGTTTAACCACTGTGCCTTAATCTTTCCCACAGCAGAGCAGGAATCTCAAGCATGTTCAATAGGGTGCCTTGAAGTCTGTATCACAGGCTTATGTTATGTAAACAGAGATGTTCTACATGTCAAACACACACGAGTAAACAACCATTAGTATGATACATGTGTTTTTCTACACCCCAGCTGCAAGCCACTTGAGCGTGTTTACAATCCTCCTCACCAATCATCCGATTCGAGTTCTTAAAAGACCCAGAATGGCCATAGGAACAATGGACAGGCAGCTGTGGTATAGAAGACATTATCTTGGTTCAACATAACATTGTTTCAGCAGTAATTTCAGCCCAAACGTCCTTAAAATCCCTGATCAAATTAAATCAATGTCACTAAGCGTACGGTCAAGGAAGAACCAGGCTGTAGGAAGGATGCAGATCAAGTCACTGAACGTCGAGTCCCGTGGGACAGCATCCAGCACAACCTCAAAGTTCTCCATACCTCCCGTCAGCCTCATCTCTGGCTTGCAGGCCACCCTGGGCAAAACTCTCCCTGCCAACACCTGGGGCTACGAGACAAGCTGCTTTTGTGAGGAGAAAAACCTACAGTAATGGGCAACTGGCACAAGAAGAATGGGAGATGCTTGTACGACCCCTTCCTCTAGACCTTACGCGACACTCACAGTGGAGGACAGGCAAGGGCATGGCTCAGGATATTGCACGGACAGGACCGGAGTCTAAATGTGTCATCACATGGCACATTTTAATGAGGATCTGGTGCATGAAAGCCAAGCTTAAAATACTGGAATAGGAAACTAAATCATGAAGATGATTCAAATGAACTTTTATTTTATATGCAACAACAAAAGCATTCTGTACAGAAAACAACAAAGCAATGAAGCTTTCAAACAAAAAGTGATGTAGCAGAATGGAAAAAAAAAATAAAAAAAAGTGGTATGAATATGTCTGTTTTCAGGAGCTTTAGTACTCCCCTTACACAAGACAAATAAAAGGAAATTCGGAAGATTTTAACCTATCTTTTGCTGAAGGGAAAAGAGAAAGGTAAACCTCAGCGATTGCCGGCCATTCCACCTCTGGCACTCCGCAGGTCACGAAGGAGCAGGAGCGACGCGGTAACACGGGTCGGGAGGGTGAACGACGCTCCGTTTCCACAGCAGGCGGCAGAGCCCCTTCCAGACGCGCTGTGCAGCGCGGACCTCACGCCCCGCCCGGCCGGCGGCAGCGGCCCCGCGGGGTGCCCGCGGCGGGGTTTCCTCCGCTCCCGGCCGAGGCGTCACCCTGCGGGCCGGCCTCTGGCGGCTGCAGCGCTTGGGTTGGCAGAGACTTTGAAAATGCGTCCAGCCGTCCTGAGGCCGGTTCCTCTTGTGCTGTCCCGTGTCCCTTGGCACCAGAGCCCGACGCCCCCCTGGCTGAGCCTCCTGCCCGGGAGCTGCCGAGAGCCAGGATGCCTCCAACCCCGGTCCTGCACACGAACCCGGACCCCGTGGCACTCGCAGCTTGGCGTGAGCCGCCCGCGCCCTGCACGGGGAGCATGCTGGGGGGCGGGGCGGGGTGGGGAAGGGGGACGCGGCTGCTCCCGTGCCCTGACCCTTCTTGGGACAGTTTCTGAAGGGGGCTGCAGGAAGCAGTGGGGCTGTCACACACCTCCCCCCCCCCCCGGGGCCTTTTCCTGCCCTTTGCCTCCGGACCATCCCGGCTTCCCAAAGGCTTCCCAGCTTTCCAGGCCGCGTCCCGACCTGCTCACTCTCGCCATCCTGCCCTCTGCTCCGAGGGCACTGGGGTCAGTGTAATGGGTTAGTGCTGGCAAAGCAGTTCTGGAGGGATAAGTGCTGCGTAAGCACTGAGGCTGCCGAACCTCCCTTGCGCTCGGCACGCGAACCCCATGCAGCCCAGCTCTGCTGCCGCACAGCACGGGGCATTGCCCGCAGCACGCAGTGTTGGCTCAGACTGACCCCTCTTCACGGGCCAGGGGGGAGAGGGGACTGTGATGCCACTGTCCTCAGAGCGAGGGGGCTCCAGCAGCCAAAGGGGGTGGCGAAGGCAGAGGCAGCCCCTCTGCTCTGCCCTCCATGCCCGAGTAGCTTCTCATCCTCCCTGTGACAAGGGCTTGTAGGGGTGGGATGGAGCAGGATGGTGGTGTGGGATGCTGCTGGGGCCACACTGCTGCCCACCATGCTGCGCCAGCACCACCTGGGCGAGTCCAGGCAGAAGCACGTTCTGCAGCCCCAAGCTGCCCGGGTCTTGCCCAAGGCTGTTGGAGCAGCACTGAGGATCTGGCAGCTCCTCTGCCAGGGACTCGCATCACAGATGAGCATGAACCAGCCTCTGCTGGCACCCTCACTGGTGTTGGGTTCCAGCCGTGGCACAGACCTTGCCGGGAAGAGCTGGAGGTGGCAGAGGGTGACTGGGGGTGGCTTGGTACCGGCCTCGTGGCAGACTGAGGGGAGGGGGCTGTCCGACATGACGGACCCCTCAGCTCCCCATTTGGACGTGTGCCCCTGGGGTGCTGGGGAGGCCTGGGGGGGACACGGAGTGTGGCTGGGAGAGGGGAGCTGTGTCTGCTGGCGGGGGGTGAAGGCTGCGCTCTCAGCATGGAGCCCAAGCAACCCGCTGGGTCTCTGCCAGTGCTGGCAGGCGGCCAGGGCTCGGCATGCTGGAGACCCGCATCCTCCTCGTCCCATCCTGTCCCGTCCTGCTGTCTCCTCCCAGCTGTGGGCTCTCAAGGAGTGGCAGCTGGTGGGACATATAAAAGGCAGGGGAGCCTCCGCCAGCTCAAAAGAAACTCCTGGAGCTACTGGTGTTCTCCCTCCGTCCCTCCTTCCCTTCATGTGATTCAGCTTCCCCACAACAGGACGAGCCTCACTGTGAGTACCGGTGCTGAGCCGGTGCTGAGTGGACGAAGGGGAAGGATGGTGGCCTGGGGCCCCGGGCAGGAGGGTCCCCATTCCCTGCCCTGAGAGAACTGGGGGGAAACGCTGCGGGGGGAGCCCAGTCTGGCAGGGAGCTCTGTGGCGCTGCAGTGTGGGGAGGCTCTGGCTCCGGCTCCAGCTTGGCAGGCAGCCCAAGCTCTGGAGGGGGGGGGGGCCTGGAGGGCTGTGGGAAGGCCCCAGGGGTCCCTCTGTGGGGTGCTGGGGGTCCTCGATGCAGCAGCACGCACCAGGCTCCTGCCTGGCCATGAAGTTTTGGGGTCTGTGTGTGTTTGGGGCAGAATGGGACTTGAGGGTCCGACAGGGACACCCCCTGGGTCCGGGCTGGGGGCTTGGGTACAGCACCCAAAAGTGGGGTCTGCGCCACTCGTGGGCTGCCTGTCCCTGGGGGTCAGGTGAAGAGGATCTGGTCAGCGCTGTGGGGTTTCGGGGTATGGAGACCTGTGGGGAGTTCCTTGAGGCTGCAAGCACGTTGGGCTGCCTCCGTGAGTGTCCCCTGTGTCCCCTCCGGGCCAGCCCGTGCTGACCCCGCTCCCTGCCTCCGGGTGAGAGATGGCTGCCGGCAGCTGCCTCCTCCTCCTCCTCGTGCCCTGGCTGGTGACGGCCTCGCACAGCCCCCCCGGCTGCAGGATCCGGATTACCTCCAAGGGGCTGGACCTGGGTAAGGGGCCGGACGGGACCCTGCTCCGGGGCCTGGTTCCGGGGCAGGCTGGGACGCGGCTCCGGGGGTCTGCCCCCGGTGAGGCTGTCGGCTGGGACCCCCGCCCGGCCCGCGCTCGGGGCGGAGCCAGGAGACTGTCCGGGGGCGATGGTGCC
This sequence comes from Ceryle rudis, assembly GCA_033439905.1. NCBI lineage: Eukaryota > Metazoa > Chordata > Aves > Coraciiformes > Cerylidae > Ceryle > Ceryle rudis. The sequence goes on along the minus strand of JAAGNO010020692.1, from coordinate 3,605 downwards.
GGGAGGGCAGCACGGCCCGGCCCCGGCCAGCCCAGGCTCGCTTTGCTTTGCAGTGAAGCAGGAGGGACTGCGCTTCGTGGAGCAGGAGCTGCAGAACATCACGGTGCCCGACCTGCACGGGAAGGAGGGGCCGTTCCACTACAACATCAGCCAGTGAGTGCTGCCCACTGCCCGGTGCTCCCCGCGTCCGTCTGTCCGTCCGACCATCTCCATCCCCTCCCCTGCAGGGTCAAGGTGACAGACCTGCAGCTGGCATTTTCCGACCTGCACTTCCAGCCTCAGCAGCACCTCGTCTTCAACATCGACAATGCCTCCATCAGCCTGCGCTTCCGCAGGCAGCTGCTCTACTGGTTCTTGTGAGCTGCCTCCTGCTCCCTGGGCACCAGATGACCCCATGGCTGGGCCACCACTGCTGCCACAGGTGCCTGCGGCTGGTGGGAGCTGTGTGCTCCTTTCATCTGCTGTCCTTGTTTCCAGCTATGACATCGGGTCTGTCAACGCCTCCGCGGATGGTGTCCACATCCACACTGTGCTGCAGCTGGCCAAGGACAGGGCTGGGCGCCTGAAGATCTCTAATGTCACCTGCAATGCCTCCATTGCCATGATGCATGCAGGCTTCTCTGGAACACTCAGGTACACCCAACCCCCACCGTAGGACCCTGTCCCTCTGCCTGTTCCTGGCTCCCCAACCTCCTTTCTGCACCCTCAGGCCTTCCCCAGCCCAGGCTTTCTGTTTGCATGGGGATGGAGGGATGGGGCAGGCGCCACAGGGGAGGTGGGCGGCCACAGAGCTACTATTGTGTCCTGCAGGAAGGTCTATGAGTTCCTGAGCACCTTCATCGTCTCTGGGATGCGCTTCCTGCTCAGCCAGCAGGTACGGCTGGGCAGAGATGGGCAGTGGAGCCCCAGGGAGCCTGGAGCAGGAAGGGGTGACCCCAGGGAGGCTGGAGGAGGGTCCAGGTCCTCATCTGGACCTGGGGATGATTCCCCTCTTAGCCCAGCCCCTCGCCTTTCAGATCTGCCCGTCCCTGGAGCACGCCAGCCTGGTGCTGCTGAACTCCCTGCTGGACACGATGCCTGGTGAGTGGTGCCCTGGGAGAAGGGACCAGACCTTGCTCACTGTGGGGAGGGCAGAGCTGGGCATTGCACTTGCAGGTGGCCCGCAGGCTTGGGCACCACAGCACTTCTTCCCTGGTAGTGAGGAACTATGTGGATGAGCACATCGGGATTGACTACTCCCTCCTGCGGGATCCGGCCGTCTCCACAGACACCCTTGACCTGGACTTCAAGGTGAGCTCCGGATCCTGCCCTGCCAGCCCTCCTGCCATTCCCATGGGCAGACTGTGCCAGCCGGCATGCTGGAGACCACAGAACAAGCAGGGTGGGCTGCACTACAGCTGCAGAAACCTCTCCTGTTCTTGGCCCAGGGCATGTTCTTCCCCCGTTCAAGAGAGGACCACGAGATGGAGAACCACGCGGTGGAGCCGGTGATAAAGGAGACCGAGCGCATGGTTTATGTTGCCTTCTCTGAGTACTTCTTTGACTCAGCCATGCACGCGTACTACCAGGCGGGCGTGCTGGCCATAGAGCTCCAGGGGGAGAAGGTACCCGGTGCCGGGACACCCGGCTACAAGCAGGCAGGGGCTGGTGTCATCTAGGGAACAGCCCCTCTGAGATAGACAGCAACCGCTCACTCCCCTGGTGGTTTGTCCTCCCTGCAGGTGCCCAAGGACCTGGAGGTTTTGCTGAGAGCCACTTTCTTTGGGACCATCTTCATGCTGGTGAGAGGAGCAGGTGGCTGGGGCAGGAGGGACGGAGGAGCCCCCAGGGCAGAGCTCAGCCCTGCCCGGCTATGTGCCCCTCCTGGCTCACCTGCTCTCCTCAGAGCCCCACTGTGGATGCTCCGCTGCGGCTGGTGCTGCAGGTATCGTCCCCACCCCGCTGCATCATCAAACCCTCAGGCATCTCCATCTCTGTCTCTGCCTTCCTCAATATCTCGCTGGTGCCACCAGACCATCCTGCCATCCAGCTCTCCAGCATGGCTGTGGTGAGTGGGGGAGCTGGCTGGGAGGGGTGCCAGCGGATGGGGCTCCCCCTGCAGCTACCCTGGTGCACAGCTCTGCTGTCCCGAAGCAGAGGGAACAAAGCTGGGACAGAAGGAGCCCAGGCAGCTGCCCACCCTGGGCATGCAGGGCTGTGGTTCATCTCTTTCTCTCCCCCCAGGAAATCAAGCTGAGTGCCAAGGTGTTTCTGCAAGGGAAGGCGCTGCGAGTGCAGCTGGACCTGCGCCGGTATGGCCCATCCTGGGATCCCCAGGACCCTGCAGGGAGCTCCCCTCGACGCCCCCCTTACGCTGCTTTCTCCTCTGCAGGTTTCGCATCTACTCCAAGGAGCTGGCACTGGAGTCGCTGGCAGTGAGTGGGCCCATGCAAGACCAGGGTCTGGCCTCCCCTGGTGGTGCCAGACACCCCTTCTTGCTCATCCCCTGCCAAGCACAGGCATGCCCAGTCCAGGCAGGTGCGTAGCTGGTGCCGCCGCGCTCACCCATGCTCCTCTCCCCACAGCTGTTCTCACTGCAGGTCCCTCTGAAGACCCTGCTGCAGCTGACGATCATGCCCGTCATTAACGGTAGGCACCAGCTGCCTGCGCTCCACCGGACACGGGGCAGGGCACTGTAGGGCTCACTTCACTCAGTCTCTCCCTCCCCACAGAGAGGACAAAAAAGGGGGTGCAGATCCCACTGCCAGAAGGCATGGACTTCACCAATGAGGTGGTCACTAACCACGCGGTACGTGGCAGGATGGGGTCAGCCAGGCCCCCCAGCAGGCACAGGGACCGTGTCCCACAGGTACGCCTGGCCTCATGCTCATCCTCTCCGCTCTGGCAGGGGTTCCTCACCGTGGGAGCCGATCTCCACTTCTCCAAAGGGCTGAGGGAGGTCACCGAGAAATACCGCCCAGCACCCACCGCTGACACCAGGTCCTGGCTCGCGCAGCCCAGTGCAGACTCCCGCCAGCTCTAGCTCCTCTCCCTGCTTGCTCCTGCACCCCGGACCGAGGACAAATCCCGGGCTGGACCCATAGACTGTAGGTAGAGAGCAGCTTCCCCGGTACTGGGGGCAAATCCTGCAGGGCACTGTGCCCTGGTGGGTAGCAGCAAGGTGGAGACGACTGCTCTGGGAACCCCTGCTGCACCCTGCTCCTTACACTAATAAACCACGCGACTCTGAATGATGTGGCCTCAGTGCTTGGGGGACATGCCCACAGTAGCTGCCAGCACCTAGGGAGCAGTGGGAAGGGGGCAGGTGGTGCAGGGACAGGGGAGGCAGATGCAGCAGGTGGCTCATTCCCAGCCCTCAGTGACCCCATCAGGGAGGGAGTCCCAGCTCCCCTGTATGGACCCTTGGCACTCACTTCTGTAGGATCAAGGGAGCCCCCCCAGTCAGAGAGAGACAAGGATGTACGGGAGAGAGTCCAGCAGAGGCGCTGAAGATGCTGAGGGGCTGGAGCAGCTCTGTGCCCGGGCCAAGCTGAGAGCCCTGGGGCTGTTCAGCTGGAGAAGAGCAGCCTGAGAGGGGAGCTGAGCAATGCTGAGCAAGAGCTCAA
>JAAGNO010020691.1:293981-310709 GCA_033439905.1 Ceryle rudis | reverse complement strand
GACTGCTGGTAAATGATGGAAAGAGGCTTGGTGAGCACTTGCACCAGCTCCCTCGGTGCCCTTGGGTGGATCCCATCAGGCCCTATAGACTTGTGTGTGTCAAAATGAGGGCACCTTGCTTTTCATACAGGGTCTGACAGCACGGCCTCTTCAGCCTCTGCCTTTAGAAGAATGAGGAGTTTCATACTAAGAACTTGAGCACACAAAAAGCAGCTAAATATTGTTGTGGAAATAAATCCTAACTGAATTCTGTTTCTTACAGCTTGAACTCATCAGTTCTCCTTAAAATGAAAACTGAGAATATGTTCAAACAAGAAAAAAAACCCTTTCTGTAGTAGGATGGTTTTGCAAACCATGAGTATGGTTAGGTGCAATAGAAGCATGGTATGGGGAGGATACTAAAATTGATAATTGTCTTAAATGACTTGTTGAAAAAAAGAATCCCTGGATAGTAAGGATTATTTAAATTGGAGAAATCCGACAGATGCTTTTGAAGTGCACTGGAGCTGATATGGAGAATCGTGCTTTAATTGGACTACAGGTACTTGGTAACACAGAAGTTAACAGCTTGTTAACTCATGCCCATGCCTCGGTTCTCTAGTGCGAAACTGTAACTCCAGGTTAAAAATGTCTATCTGATTATTTTGAGGAAAAAGCAGTAGCTGTGAAAACTCTTTTTTTTTTTTTTTTTTTTTTTAATTGATACTAACATGTTGGAAATGCTCGAGTGAAGGTAATTGCACACTGCAGTTAAATCCACAGTCTTCCCTGGAGCAGTGGGGGTATGAAGACTGTGTGTTTGATACATGCTCAGCATCTTTCAGAACGATTTACCATTGAGAGCCCATGGTCAGCTTAATCTAAAGCCCACTGGGAAGAGCACAGGCAGCGTGGCTGGGCTCAGCTAAAGTGTTTTGGAGTGTAAACATTGTTAATTAGCTCCATGGAGCTGTTGCTGTGTGTGAACTGAGGAAGCAGAGCATGCCTGACTGTTTTTAGGGCACTTCTCTGAGGTTTTTGCTCGGGTAGTTGTGAGTTTTCCATCTTGGACCCACCGAGCTTGAGGTCTGGCCTCTGGGCCAGGAGTTTCCCAGCTGGCTGGAGCCAGACAATGAACAACTCCTCCTTTGCTCTCCTGTGCGCTTTTGGTACGTTCTCTGGAAGAGAGAATGTCTCTGACACTGTTACTTCCTAAAAGGTTTCTTTGATTTAACCTCGTAAATTTAAACCAGTCACGTGAAGCAGGTAAAATGAAGTACAAGTTATTTAAAACCAAACCCACTCCCTCTTAGACGGAGAGAGTTTCGTTTGCCCCTCGCCCCGTATCAGCAATGGCATATTGAGGGAGATTGGTTTACTCATCACTTTGAATGTTTGCCAGTCATCTTTCTGAGACCGAGGGTTTGTGCAACACTGGGCAGTGAAAGTCTGAATGTGGTTCATTTTGTCAGGCATTTTTTTGGCTCTGGTGGCTCCAGTGTTGTAACGCACTTAAAGGGAAAGCTTTGTCCTCTGAACTGGAAAAGAAGTTGTAGCCAGTCTGTCTCTCGTTTCCCACCGTGTGAGGCCGGCTAAGTTTTGACAAGAAGATGATGGTCTGGATTTTGGAACATGGTTTTGGTTTTACTGCTTGAGTGACTTTGAACAAATCACTCTTTACTTTTTGAGCTTGTAAAATGGTGATAAAGAAGGCTATCCACCTTGTGGAGATGAGGTTAGAAAAACGCTTCACGGACAAAAGAAAGGATTTATGACCCTTGCATGAAAGCTGAGACATAAAATGCAGAGCAGCATTATTCTGAGCCTTTTTTTTATTATATTTTATTTTACTAACGAGATTATTCTAGCATGCAATGGGATGTTCAGCTCTAGCATATCATGACATGCTGAAACATCTGCCTGCTACGTACACTTCCCAAGCTAGCGTCCCTGTGTGCGCAGAGGAGCCTTGTGGTAGGGGTCTCAGGGAGCCAGAAGGGCTATTCCCACATACCATGACTTGTCAACAGATGTCTCAAGAGATGTGGTTTATTTTTATTATATTATTTTTTAATTTATTTTTAACAAGGAATGTATTAACTCCTATTGTGCAGCTGTTAACTCTTTTACAAACAGTGAGATTCATTAAACTTAACAGCGTGCTGTAGGTAGTTGAGAAGATAATTATAGCTGCTTGCTTGGGAACAGAGCAAACAGCCTTCAGAAGGTGGGCTTTTCAGGTGCTGACTTGATTATATTTCTACTTGCCTCTGGTATGGTTTCTAGCAGATTGATCTTTTTTTTATTACCATGCCAGAAAACAGCCTTTAAAATATGCATTTTTTTGTTAGCTTAGCAGTTTCCCCATCTGTCCCTCTGTACAAATTTGAATTTATTAACTCTTCCAAAGTGAAAAGTTCATAGCTTCCATTAGTAAACCTCTATCTCTAATACCGAGCTATCAAACTGGGCAGAGAAAGTCAAGATGAGTGATTTTTGTATGAAGATTGTGTGTACTCTTTGTATGTGTAGATGAATCTGGCGAAAATTCCAGCAGGCGTAGTGACTCCACATCAAAACTTTGACTGCAAACATATATGTTAACTGTTTTAATTACTGTGCTTTTCTCCTCGCTAATACTAATAACACTTAGCAGATTGTGGAGTTCTAGCTAGAGCTTCAGACAGTCCAACGGATAAGGACAAATCCTTTTTGAGCTGATTTTAAGATTTCAGGCTGGCTGTTCCTTCAATGTGTAAGTGCAAATGCTTCCAAAAGATGGCATACATGGCTGGAGATGCAGGCTGACCATTGGTCTGCTGGTGACCTTTCAAAAGTATGTGTGCACATACCTCATAAGGAAGATTTCCAGTATCTGGTGGTACTTACAAGTAAAACTTTATGCCATGAGTGGTTTAGTAATGTGGTGATATCTTTATGCTTCTCTAGATTTCTCAGAACTCAATTCAATTTGTATTTAGTGAGCAGTACTCGTTAGTGACCCTCTGTTGTTTTGGTACTCGGGAGCTTTTGTTTTGATAATGATGTCTTCTAATAGCAGAGTTCAAGATCAAATGTTGACCTTCATAACCATAGTTCAGAATCATCCGATGCAGACATCATGCCACGAGTCTTCAGCCTACTCAGCACATTCAATTTATTGTAAATACTGCTTTGGTAGACATGAGGCCAAATTTTCTGGAGTCTCACATACACAAGAACTAGATTTCTGTGTTCCAGCTTTTACCGCTACTGCTTGAGATAAGTTCACTTTATCAGAAATCTTTAAGTAATGGTGTCTGAAATCCTGCTTCTATAACCCCAGGTTTCTGAGAGGAATAACTTGAACTAAAAGCATTCAGTTGATGGTTGGTAATTGCCCTCTTCAAGGAGTCGTCGTTGGTTCTTCAGAATACTGAGTCGTAAATGTTGTGTTTGCCGTTCGAGCATGTTAAATCATTAATTGACACTGTGGTTTGGGTTAATAGAAGACAAAGATGGACTTTTTCCATTGGAGCTCACTTACCTGTCATAATTTCAAGTTTTGTGCAGGTTTTTGTTTTGCTTTGTTTTTTAAAGTGAGTAATTAGAAACTTTGCTGCTCTGCTGCTTCTAGTTGCTGCACAGGGTGCTTTAAAATTCTTGGTACAATAGAGTGGTGTTTGTGGCCCTTGTGAAAAGGTGTAGTGTCTCTGGAATGTTTTCTAAACAGTGCTTGTCTGATGTTCATTTGAAGTAGCTGGGAATATTCAGCCAGCTAGATCGTGGATCAAACTAGAGCTGGGCAGATTCGGATTAGACATTAGGAAGCTCTTCACCATGAGGGTGGTGAGACACTGGAACAGGTTGCCCAGGGAGGTGGGGGAAGCCCCAGCCCTGGAAGTTTTTAAGGCCAGGCTGGATGGGGCTCTGAGCACCCTGCTCTAGTGGGAGGTGTCCCTGCCATGGCAGGGGGGTTGGAATTGGAGGATCTTTAAGATCCCTTCCAGCCCTGACAATTCTGTGATTCTGGGATTCTCAGGCACAGCGGTTTAAAGGCAAAAATTGTATTTGTCTTGCAAAGCAAATCTTGTTGCAAGAGCTGTAAGGCAGCAACTGAACCATCAGCCTGTAATTCCAGGAATTTTGGGCCTTACCAAGAACCCTTTTTTTTCTTTTATTTTTAAAAACTGGACAGCAAGTAGTTTCCTTGGCTTCCTAAGGAGATGCTTTCTTCTGTCATCAAGTAAAGTCATGATCTGCAATGATTTCATAAGAATTTCTTAAGTTCCTGCCATATAACTGTATGATCTCATTTTGATACAGTTCTTTTTCTGGACTGGGTAAAACCTTCTCTATTTTCATGCTGTTATCATAGCCAGCAGTGGTGACTTTCAGTAAAACTGGGAAGCTCCCCTTCCCCCCCGCTATCGGTGCCGAAGAGTCCTTGTCAAATGTAACTTCACTTCACTATTCCGGGAAGCCTGCTTGTAAACAGAGATGTATCTTGCTCCCTGCCCATTGATCAGCTTTTACTGGGAATGCAAACAAACTGGTTTTGCTATTTTTATACATAACAGATGGGCAACTTCTGCTGGAGTGAGATTGGCTTGACAAATGGAAGTTCAGCGTAACAAGGTGCCTTCCTACGCAACTATTTGTCCCTCTGACCTGTTTGGACTGTTCATCTCGTTTCCAAACTGAACAGTGTTTTTCAGAAAACTTTATAAACATCACATTTAAGTGCGTCTATATTTTTACGATAAACATTGCTCTATCTTTGAACTGACCAAGTGGGGTAAAGATGAAATCAGAAATGGATTTCAGACTAGTAGTTTGATAAGCATTAGTGACTGTATGAAGTTGATTCACTTCAGTGGGGATTATCTCGGCAAATAATGTGTTTAACAATCAGAAGGAACTAAAGAAACAGGTAAAATTATCTGAGAAGAAAAATTTCTAGACAAAGTTGAGCCTTGCGTGGGTATAGTTCCTTAGCTAGTCCCCAGTTCTGTAATCAAGAAGAGTGGGGAATGTGGACTAAATGTCTAATCAGGTGTCTTAAGGCAGCTTCTTTTAGATATAGTTAGGAAATGGGGGAGAAAAGTGAAAAATGGTACAGAATGAGGGTTACATGATCTAGGTTTTTGGCGTAGAGAGGCTGATGCTATTAAGAGAGTATCTACGCTGGGGAGTCCGAAGAATAAGGGGAAGTCTATGTGCACTAGAACTACAAAGAAAGATCCTACCACTTTTAAAGTGACACTAAGGTTGTGTATTTATTATATATCCTTAGTATATCTTATACATGTTTATATAGATTGTATAAATCTAGTAGATTTTAAATGCCATAGACTGTGGTAATAATTGATGGCTGTTAAATTTATCAAATCTTGGAGTGCTGGAAAAATTCCATCAGCTCAGGAGAATGCGGATATTGGGTTAATACTAAAAGGAACAACAACAACAAAGTGTGATGCACCGGCCTGCTGACTTAATCATCAGATCTCCCTATCCTAGAGAGAACTGTGTGCTAGGCAAAATTTATAGTGAGAGCATAATTTATAGTCCATAGAGGAAACTCTTGTTGATAATTACAGAAAAAGCATCCGATGTCGCCTGGGCTTGTACAGATGTGCTGGGCTGTTTTCTGTGCTCTTTCTGAAATCCTGGCTGGTGGTCGCGTGGCGACTGGAGTGCTGTGTTTATAGAAGGGAGGGGACATCTAGCCAGGGAGTCTGAATAGAGTTTTTCAAACAGCTCCTGAGCATTTTTCTGTGATATGAGTAGCAATTGAAGTGTGTTTTGTATGGGTTGGATAAATTCTGGAAGAAGATGGCTGGGTAGATACCGACCGCAGCCTGTAGCCTCAGAGCTGATTTCTCCAAATTATGTGACTTCTGTTGGTAGCAACATACTACAGCAAGTGCTGTCCTGGGGAAACCGTTGGCATCTTGACTCTTGAAGTTGTGCCTCCCTTTTATACCTGTCCAGCTTTGCAGAAAGAAAATTCCTTTTAAAAATCAAAGCATTTTGCGCTGTATTGATAATATTAAAACAAAGAAACACATTGCAGATTCTCTACTGTCAGGATGTGGAATGCCAACAGAGTGGGAATAGTTTGTAACATGTTGGTGAAACTATAATAAGTTGAAAATATGGAGAGTAGCGTTGCTCATTTTGAACTCGAGGTCAAATGCGCACAGTTTAGAGTACAAAACATGAAATGAAGGAGTCTGCTTTTTAAAATTTATAACTTTTGAGAGTTACACGCAAACTCTCGAATTACTCAGGTACTTTTAGAGCCTGAGCAGTTTTACTGAATATTAGAACTCATTATGAACACCACATGCTCTGGTTTTGTGCTTTAGAATTGCTAAAGCTAATGCATGAATAGTGAAATATTTATCTTTTTCTTCTGGGTTACTGTTTAAAACGAAAGTTCTTAGGGGCACAGTTTGAGAGAAGTTTGCAGCAAGTGATTCCTTCCCATTTTTGTGTTTTCAAATGTGGTATCTGTATTATTGCCATTGTGATTTTCTTATACTAGAGACATTTCAAACTAGGCGGAAACACAGTTTATCCATCTTGGTGTTATTTTAGATACAACTATTTCTATAGAGAGGGCAATTAAAAAAAATTATTAGTACAATATCTCTTGGATCTCACCTTGCTTTATGCAGAGAGTCTTGTCTGAACCTGCTGAATTCCCATCAGGTGGAAGACACTCTTGCACATCACGTCCGATTGCCACTTTCTGAAAAAGCTAATACTGGCAGAAATCACAGAGTAAGTGGGTATTCCATAAATTGATATACATGGTGAGCGGAGGCAGAAAGTAAGAGTAAGTTTTGGTACGCTCGTGGGAGTAGGGAGTGAGAATGTCACTGGAACGACGTTTTAAAGAGAGTGCATTGGGATGAAGGCTCTCAAGTCTGCTGAAGGTCATCAGAGTAGACCTGGCCTTCACTTGATCCATGATCAGGGTGTAGAACAGGCTAACAGCTTAAATTAAAAAAAAACCCAACCAACCAACCAAAAAAAACCAAAATCCACAAAACAAAACAAAAAAACCAAACCAAAACAAACCCCCCAAAACCCCAAAACAAACAGTGAGCTAGCTCTATGGAGAGGGACTAATAAAACCTGTCAAAACCAGGGAAGCAACCTCAGATGTTGGCTCTTTAGTGTTTTATTCTGTTAAATCAAAGATACCTTGAAAAAAAAATTGCATCGGATTGAGCTGCTGGTAACAGCACTGCAGAGTTTACCTTTTTCTTCTGTAAGTCTATAGTGTAGTTTGAAGTAAGTGTGCATGTAACATACGTATGTATGTGCCTACCGGCCCTTGTTGGAGAGTTTAACCGGCCTTCTGCTGATAGAGGCAAGCCTGTGCCTACAGACAGAGTTTGTGATCCTCTTAAATAAGATTAACACAAACTTTGCTCCCCTGACTACTGGAGAAACCTGGAGTGTGTTGTCCAATGGCAAGAAATGTGAAAAAGTGATGAATGGGACTCAGATTTTGAAAGGAGCTTCAGGAAGCTCAGTGCTTGGCTTCCCAGTTTGAGCTTTATTGAAAAGTTCTGACTCCCCCTGGCACCTGTTTAAAAACAAACTGCTTGATGACAGGGAAAGATCTTCCTGTGTTTAGACTGTTCAGAATCAAGGCTCAATCACTGTAAGAATTACCTATTTAACACTTTGAATCTTTGTATATAGGCTATGGCAGGAAGAAATCATGATGTTTATTAATGAAGTAGTATTTCAAAGAAAGCGTTACACACGTAGTGCAGTTGGTCTGAAAAATGTACTCGTGTCACTATGGAAATTTGGAAGAAAAGTATGAGAAGCTTTTACAGCAAATTTCAGAGGCGTAAGTTGTGCAGTTAGCACTTCTATCCTCTCAAATCCTGCAGTGTTTGAGAACTATAGAATCTCTTTGAAACCCCCACTAGGAGCAGATTTCTTTTCCAAAGTTTCGTAACAGGATGATAATTTCCCGTGAGATTCAGTCAAAATCTGAGCTGCATTAAGTGGGCTTAATGCAGAACATTGCATTATTTAGTATTGTTTTCTGGTGTGAGATGTCTTGCAGTCTGCAGTGATGTATTTTGTATTTAAAATGTATTAAAAAATATGAAGTGGTTGCATAGGAAATGCTGTTCGAGCAATTAATATTCCTTGAAGGTATTTAAAGGTTGATAGAATAATACTTTTTTTTTCCCCATGTTTATATGTTGGAGAGAAACTTGAATGTTACCAATTCTGCTTTAATTTACTCTGAAGTTTAAGGAGTTAACACCGAGGGCCTTTTTTATTAGAGCATTATTAGTAAGGATGCAAATCTGTCGTACGAGGAGCATTTGGGAGCCTCAGGAAGATGCAGCTGGAGTCTGATTCCATTTCCCATTCAGACCTGTGAGTCCTCACTCACCAGAAATGGGACTGCAGAAAAGGTTGAAGTTAGTTACAGAAGCTTTTTGTCTGTGAAGCAGGGAGCTCATCTTGCATGGGACTTGCAAAATAACCTTCAAAAATTATTCATTACTCTCCTGATGGGTTGTTACCTTGAAAAAGCCACTGATCAATAGCATACTGCAGGCAGGCCTTTCTCCTGGCAATCCTGGCGACTGGGAGGGGAGGTAAAACTGAAATCCTGGTGAAGTGTTACAGATAGTTCACCATGCTCAAAAGAGTTACTCCTGCTGATTATATGCTGCAAACTTAGTACTGTGTAGTATTTGAGCCTACTTATTCTTCAAAAAGAGATTGTTCCTTATGTGAGTGTGTACAGGTAAAGGTGCTTTAAAGAGGGTGGTGTTAATCTGTGAGAAATAAAGTACATGGGAAATGTGGAAGAAGGAACAAAAAAAAAGAGATTTGGGAGTAAAGTAGCTGTTGTCATGTGCATGTGTTTATATTGAAGCTGCACTGGATTGGTGCTTGTTGAAAATGTTTAGTGCCGAGACATAGGAGCTAATGTTTGTTGCTTGAATCCTTTAGATTGTTCTGACCCTTCAGATATGCTCGTGACCTAAAGCTTTCATGAGCTCATGCATTTATCATCGTCCCTGTGAAACGCCTGGTAGTGTATTAAACTTGTAGAATATTATCTATCGTGACAATTACTGGAGTGATGTCTTGGTTATTTTAGGAAGCATTCTTAGGCAAGCTAATATGCTTAGAGAAATTACCCCTTCAGCTCTGACACAAGTTACAATATTTATCTCTTTAAATAATACATTTTGAACTAGATTTAGATGACTAAACTGCTATTAATTTCTTCTTAGCTACTTCTAGGGCTTCTCTGTCTGTCTTCTCTCAGCACATCCCCCTGCAGATGTTTTTCCCAACCATACTCCTCCAAAAGCATGACCCAGGATGGAAGCGAGTGTGCCGTATACATTGTTAGTGATGAGCAGATGTAGATACAGTGCTGGGTCCCACTGTGCAGCGGGAGTGTGCTCAAGCCACCTTACACTGCTTGGTGCACTTCTGAGCTTCCTGCTTTCTAGTAGCATCTTCTCCCTTCCCGTGCTTAAATGTCAGTGACAAACTGAGTGGGGAATTTTTCCAGCAGTGTACAAGACAAAACAAAGTACAGCTGTCATTCAGGTCACTCAGGAGTTTTGTTTTGCTTTTGATAATGTGATTAAAAATGCCTGAGTAGAAAAACCCCAAATCATATTTCTTCTCAGAAGTAGGATCAGCTTCTTAAGGAATAGTCCTGCACTTTTGAATGTGTACATGTAACCACAGGCTCAAAGCTTCACTCTCTTAAAACAATACTACCTTTTCCATTTGTATCGTAGTGTGTGGTGCAATTCAGTGTGGGACTCTGTGATTTTCAGGAGCTGTGAGGTATTTGGCTAAGTGTAGAAGCACTAAGATGTCCTCCCAATACAGAAACCAGATTTTTCTGTCCGGTAAACCTGTATGTCAAATTTAGTCCATAGAGAATTGCTTGGATCTTTACCATTCTTTTAGATGTGATGTATGACAAATGTGAAATTAAAGATATTAATGAAGAGTTAGTTGACATAGCTTCGTAATCTATTGAGATAAGGCCGTTGGCTTAAGTAGCCTGTTGAAAACAATGTGGGATGTATGGTGGGGACCAAGAAACATGGACCAACTCTCTTAGGTCGCTCTCTGTTGTAAGACAAACGTGACCAGGAGATTGAGGGAAGGTGTTTGTTCCTCTGTACTGGATGAGGATTCACCCGGACTGTTGTGTTTTGGGCGTAGTGGAGGCAGTTGAGAGATGGAAGGAGACCGCAGCGGGTGCACTGAAGGACTATCAGAATGGTCAGGCTCTCGTGAATCTGGCACATTGGAGGCTGGTGGATAATTCACTTCTAGTCTGTAGCTACTTGAAAGGCAACTGCAAAGATTATGGAACCAACCTCTTCTTGAGTGGCCCAGAAGACATGACATAACTGACAGCAAGTTTCTGGCCTTGGCTGGGTAATGGTGTTACCAGCAGGCCACTTGTGAGTGTGACGTTAGGCTAGATGACCTCTTGAAGTCCTTTCCAACCTGCATTTCCCTGACCCCATAGAAATGAGGTTAAACAGAGGGGATAAGAGACAGGATACTGCATAGTTTGTTACCTCTGTTGCTATACAGATACTCCGATCATAAATAAGAATTAAATAAAACAATCCTTATCTGTTTAGATTAGGAGGAGCTTACTGCCTGGGCTTTATGGGAAGAGTTTAATGAATTAAAACAAAAAGAGTAAGAAGTTAATAAAAATGTGATATGATGCAGTTTGGACAGAATGAAAGTTCCAGTATTTGGGAGCTAAAACTCCTTTTTTTTTTTTTTATTTTTCTCCTGCCCTGTCCTTTGTTGTTGTTTCTGTCTCATCATCCCATAGTCCTTATCTAGTGCAGAATTCCTGATGAGAACTAGGCACAGTCTGGCTGTTCACCCAGCCTTTCCAGAAGGGAAGAAGCACATGCAGCTTACTCCGTTGAAAGATTACTTCATTGAATTTTGTTCTCTTTTCTTTGCTGGGGAGCTTCTGACCATCTTCTGTACACGCCTGATGAAAACTGTATTTAGTGGTTCTCCAGAAGATTTTTGTGTGGTGTGTTGTGGGTTTTTTTGTGGGTTTTTTTTTTTTTTTTTTTGGGTGTGTGTGTGGTGGTTTTTGTTTGTTTGCTTTGTTGGTTTGGTTTTTTTCCTTTGATGTAACAATCATAGCTACCTTATTCTGAGTAACAAAAGGCACTGATGGTCAGAATTTTGCCTGCTGTTTAGGTCTGTGGCTTTTCTTCCTCAGCTTCCCCGATTGTGTCTAAGAGAAAATGAGTTGGTTGTTAACTCCTTTGGTATCCCCAACATTCATCAGCATGTCCTGTGTCAGACACAGCATAGGAATCTTTAGGGGTTTTGATCTGATGGCTCAGAACAATGTACCCTGTACCACCTACTGCTCTGTGTCTTTAGTGCATGTAAACTCTGCACCCTTTATTTGGATCTTCACCTTCCTTGCCTGATAGAAGAAAAAAATTCCTGTTTTCTTGCACTTAAAAAAATCCAAAGCCCAAGACCAACAACAAATCCTCATAATAACTTCTAGAACAGTAACCCCTCTTGATGATGCTTTCTAAATTCTGTAGGTAGTCTGTTACTGAGAAGTATACTATAGCTTTCTGGGGAAAATCAGGTTATTTGATTTCTGTTCAATACCAATTTCATTTTTTTAGCTATTGTGTCAGCAAGGTTTTACATTACCACCACCAGCCACGTGTGCGTGTATCTTGCAGCCTGCCTGGTCTGCGAACCTGAGAGGCAGCGTAGGATTTCACAAATTAATTAGAATAATAGTATGCCCTAAGCTGCACTTCTTTGGGGTTTAAACAGATGAATAGCATGATGAGTGGGAAGATTGGGAAGGTGACGTGGAACAAATGGTCAGTTAAAAGCATAAAGGCGAGAGATGCTACAAATACTGCAGTAGAATATTACAGTTCCTACAGGAATACGTGTGGAGAGAACAGAGGAGTAGAGTAAGATTCAAGTGCATTATAGAAAAGTTCAGTGTTAATGATTTTGATTTCTATTTCTTTAATCTGGCAGAAGTTTAATGTCCCTTTCCAAGTAAATTTACAAGAGATTTTCTTTCACGGGTTTTGAGACAAAGTATATTTGATTAAACAGTTCCATCTACATTTGCAAAAATAAATTCAGAATAGTATTACATCTTCAAGTTTGAATGGGGAGAATTAAATCTCCTTTAAAGTAGTGGAAAGAATGCAGAAATGCTTGCACTTGGAGGAGGAAAGCAGTGGTAGAAGGTAAAGAGAAAGGACAGAATTGCTGCTGTAGGTTTGGAGCTATTTCTGCTCCTTCAGATAACTTTCTTCACAAACCTTTGCAGGAAGAACCGACCATCAGCACCACTAAAATACTGTATTTGTGCAGTGACTCTCCAACAATAGCTGCTGCATCTTTAATTGCTGCCTACGAAGTTACACTTAGAGGAAGTTTGAGTAAAAAACTCAGGCACAGATGTGACTGGGTCTAGAGTTTAAAATGAAATGGCTTTTTGCAGACAAACCTGCAGTCACTTGACTCGCATGCCAAATAGCTGGATGAAAACAGTTTTCCATTCAAAGCAAGATATTAAAGCTAATGCAATAAGCTATGTTGGGAATGTTCCCTGTAGTTTGGAAGCCACTCCTAAACCATCCTTTTGGAGTGTGATGGATGCAAGTGTCTGCCATAAAAGCCTGGATGGGTCTCTTGTACTCGTGAAAAGCAGAAATTGGAGCACTGCATTCAAATGCCTTTTTTTTTTTTTTTTTTTTCCCCTCCCCCTGAGAGCAGGAAAGGTGTGAGAAGAGTAACTCCTATTGATGCAAATACTGTGAATATCCAACTGTTGTAGATAAAATGATTCAAATCTGCAGATAAAATACACATTTTCTTCCTCGGGTGTGTCCTTTCAGGAAATTAGGGAATAATTTGATATGCAGCATGTGAGTTTGGGGGTTATTCTCAGAGCTGACTTTTCACCTCTTCTGAAAAGCTCTGTTGGAGGAGGAGATTTTTATGCTTTTATTTATTTTGCTTGGAGCACATATTTACAGCCTCCACTCAGAGCCTGATTGAGCAAGAATTTATCTGGTTTTGAAGTATTGTCAGAGAAGACATGCTTGCTTTTGTCAGAAGGAGAACATGCAGCTTATTTTTCCCCTGGAAGTATTTCCATCTTACCTGTTGGTTTTTGCTGCAGGAGGCAAGTTGAGAGGATGCAGCATGGTAACTAGAAGGATGCAGCGCTGGAGATGGGTCCTCAAAGAGCAATTTAGTAAACTCCAATGGTTTGCATCATCATCCTCAAATGAACTTTACATCTTCACATGCTTCATGAGGAAAATAGGATAATTCATTGTGAGCTGTGGCAGTTAGGCCTGTCAGCTTCCTTGTGTGACTTGAGTGGGTCTGCTCTAACGAATGATGTTGACAAGCTTTCCTCGGGTTTTCCACCGGCCTTTGTCTGTGGGCCCATCCCGAACCTCAAACTCACAACATGCATGAGTTTCTCTTTGGGCTTTTACTCACCCAAGCTGTTCAGTATGTTGCGACCTCAAAGGTTCCACGTGACTTGTCAAGCTCACCATAGATGAAGCAAGGAGTTCCTGTGTCCTTCTCTTCTTCTGCTTTCTCCCCAAGAGCTTTCCCTGGTCCGCTGCTTTGGCTCTGCTGCAGCCCTTCTCCCATGAGCTAACGGAGTGAAAAGGTAGAAAACCTCCAAACTTGGCTCAATAGGTTTCTCCTGTATCGGCGACTTAAATGGGGCCCTGGAAGGGTCCCGTGAGCTGCAGAGCTTGGAGCAGAGGAGGAGTGATGCCAGTTGGCCAGAAATGAGAAAGAGGAGGGGTTGGAGTAGGAGAAAGGCAGGAACAGCAATAGCAGGCAGGGAGGATGGGAAGCAAGTCTTTGGGTAGTGATGAGACATGAGATTGGCTCAAAGCCTGTAAAGCTACGGTTGAAGTTATCATTTGTAATTTTGCAGACAGAAAATAGCTGTGTGATTTTGGGCCTTTTCAGGAACGTATTCCAGATGCTCTTCAGGCACCATCTTTTCATTCCGGGAGTGTTGCGCTCTCTAAAACTTGTTGCTTCCTACTGATGAATTGAGCAGATGAGACAGTTGGAAGATCTTTCACACATCTGAATCTGTAGCTAAATAGCATTTCTTTTTCCCCAGAGACATCACAACAGCATTTCTACAGCCTGGGAAGTAATATGCTCCCAATTTTTATTTTTTATAACCTTTGGTAGCCTTATCTCCACGTATACCCAGGTCGTACCGCATTCAGCTAGAGCTGCCTCAGCAGAAGGTTTTCATGCATGCTAACATCTCTTTGGGCATTTCCAGACACAAACCTCCCATTGCTTTGTGACTTGACACCTTTCTAAACCACCCGATAAGGAGCATTGTGGATTTTGTGTAATGGAAGGCATGAGAATGGTGTGAACAGACAACACTGGTGCATTGCACGATTTGAATGAACTGTTCGTATCTTCCTGTGAAAGTCGCTGGGTTTGTGCCGGTGTAACAATGGTGAGGTGAGTACTGTGGTTGGTAGAAATAGCTCAGCAGTGTAAAAACTTGCTGGAAGGTGTGGTCAGTTCTCATCTGCCCAGCAGAATTCCAGTTGAAATAATTCTCTTTTCAGATGACGAAGATGATACTTCCTATTGTGCTTCAGCATTAGAAATAGTTCCTCATAGAATTTTGTGAACATTTCCCAGCTGCTCTCAGTGCACAGCTTAACAAGCTTATTCTAACGCACTCCCCCCGCCCTGCATCCTCAAATTTCCTTTCTAAAAAGTACAATACATTGAGTATAATTCACGAGGTCTGGTAGTACAGTTACTGTTGCAGTGGCTGTATCTGTGCAGTGGAGTTGCAAAGGAGTATAATCGATGATCTCGCTACAGATCTTGTCCGAGTCCTCTACTGCATGCAGTACATTTTTTTTTTTCCTGCCCATGTTTCTCACTTGTTTTCTGTTCCCCACCTATTACTTAGGAAGTAGCTTGAATAATCCCTTCCTTTAAAATAATTGCTCTAATTAACTTTGTATTCAGATCTTGCAAGTAGTTATCTTAGAAAAGAGTGTATTTCTAGAAAACGTTTCTTGAGTCAATTAAATTGAAAGTTCAAGGTAAGGTTCATGTAATTGAAAAATATAAAGGGTGTCTGAAAGGGAAGATGTATTTATTCATGCCACCTACTAGATTCCATGAGGTATTATTCTCATTACTATTCAGATTTTTGAAGGAGAAGTGCTTTTCTAACACAGTCGCCGTGCTAACTAGATTTCTGATGAATAATTTTTGTAGGCTTTTGTTAAGATGAGGAGGGCTCGTTAAACAATACTACAAGGAGGTGACAATATAGTACTAGAATATGTATTTGGAGAAGTGGTTTCTTGAAAAGGAGACAATTTTCCTAATTTCCCTACAATGGTTTTTAGTTTATGGTGGGTTTCATGTACAGTGTATTACGGGTGTAACGAGAATAAGGCTGTGATTGAAAATTTAGTTCTGACATTTCCACTTAATTGCATTTTAAATCAAAATGAAATCTCAAGTCTTCAAAATTCTTTATTCTGTAGAGACCCGTACAACTTTTGTGAAGTGAAATGAAGGCAATGCTTATTATGAAGAATACTCAATTTAGCTCCCCCCCCTCGCCCCAGTTACAGTCCCAGCTGAAATGGCAAAATGTTAAAGCTGTGAAATAACATTAAAATGCCATTTAATGTGTCAAGGGAAGCCTTGTTTATTTTTTCCTCTGATAAAAGGATTTGACTAGAAGCTTTTCCTTCTGTCGTGCTCACAGGTTTTCAAGTAGGTGGAGAGGGTGTTGGTAGCAGCAGATGACACCAGCTGCAGAGTTGCCCAGGGATGTGTGCCTCGGTTGCTGGAGGCAGGTCTTACTGTCTCGCCTCGAGGCGTTCGGTTGAGTCTGAGAGACTGTGCAAGTAGTGATGTTTATCCTTTGAGTTAGTGGAGTGTCACATGGTGCTCTGTGACATTTTTAGGTAATGCATGAAGTAGGATTGTATTTTATTTTTTTACTATAATAATTTTAGATTTTTTTTCTGGGATGTGTAGAAGTAGGTGCAGTTTTGCAAACCCCTTAAATATTTTACCACTGAAAGAGAAGAAAGATTGCAGGTTTCGGAGACATGGTGCTAAATTCCCTGCCTAAGAAACATATTAATTAGCATTTCATCATAGTTCTTTATCTACAGAAGTATATTCAAGGAAGATACTGAAGGATTTGCACTTGTATTATACATCATAGCACGCAAATTAGGGCTGAAAGAGGCTCTGTGGGATGAATGTCTGAACATTTCCTGGAAATCCCACTAAACCAAAATTGAATACTTGATAAAGAGTTGCTGCATTTAGATTAGATAAGAGGTAAAAGCCGTAATACGTTTTCCTGTTATTTCCTACTTGCTGTATGTAGGATATTTAGTTGTTTCCTTCTAAATTCCTCATTTTAGTGCGGCAGCCAACACAAGATATTTGGCAAGATGGCTTGTTAACCTTTACCATTACAATTTTGGGTCTTCTGGTGAGATTTCATTTGAGCTATAATCTGTAAATAACTTAGTCCATAATGTGTGTAGGAAGTAAAAATTGTGAGTAGTGGAAATGTGTGTGGTACCAGGCTGCATTTTTTTGGTGTGTTTATTTTTATTTTTATTTTTATTTTTATTTTTATTT
>JAAGNO010020691.1:265355-281913 GCA_033439905.1 Ceryle rudis | reverse complement strand
GCACTTCCTTATGGAAAGGGTCATTAGACACTGGAATGGCCTGCCGGGGGAGGTGGTGGAGTCACCATCCCTTGTGGCATTTAAGGAAAGATTGGACGTGGCACTTAATGACATGCTCTAGCTAGGTGGTGTGGTGTCAGGTCTTAGGCTCAACTTGATGATCTCAAAGGTCTATTCCAGCCTCTATGATAATTCTGTGTATAACAGCTTACTTTTGCAACAGCCAACTATCAAAATAGGAAGTTTTACTTCTTTCCTTTTAATTTTGTAACAACACATTACCTTATGGATTTGGGAATCATCTTCCACTAATGGAGAACAACGTGAAGTTCTTTTTCACTGTATTTTATGAAAGAGTCTAAGTGTGAACTTTGATTATCCAAATGAAATAAAATACTATAGATATAGGACTGTTGGTTAAGGATGTTTTATACTGTAAAATAAATACATGGTAGAGGCTTAAATTTGTACCTGTAAAACCAAATGAAATGTAACCCTCTGTCTTCATAAGTCTGCATCATCAACTTCTAAAGCTGCAGATGGGTTCAGGGGACGGAGGTGGTGTGGGACATGGGATTAAATGCAAATTCTGAATTCAGAGCCATCTTATATTAGTAAGTTTTACTTTGGATAGTCATATGATTCAATTTTCTTCACTTCTTTTTAAGAAAGAAAATAAAAATGTTGCAAGAGTGGTGTACTCTTGCAGTGTGGGCTATGTCTGTATTTGCAGTCTAAAAAATATTATATATTGAAAGCTTCGGTAGATATTTTGATGAGTATTTAAGTTGGGCAAGTTTAAACTGCATGGCATCTGCACTCTGTGGGCAGCTGGCTCTGTAGACTGCTCGGCCTGGCCAAGTTGTCCAGATTTTCTGTCCGGATTCCAAGGTGGTTTTCAGAGTTGCTGGTTTTAAGTCTAGAAGACCAGCTTTCCTTGGGTTCCCCTTTCATCTGTCTGAAAACAGCATAATTGGCAGTTCCCAACTCTCTGTTGAGATAATTCACATAAACATTTTTTATGTGATTTTTTTTTTTGTCCTTCTCCATCAGAAAATGGAAAAGGATGTTCATTTTTGTTATTCCACCAACAGCCAAAAGAGAGACAGAATTTTTAAGAGACCCAGTGATTTCTCATTTCTCTACCACCCTGACTTTTATCACGATTCTTAGGAAACTTTGAAATCTCCTAATTATCTGGTAAGCTATCATTTCCAGAAGTGCTCTTCAATAAGTCTGTAGTAATTGTATGCAAATCATGTCTGATTACTGTGTCCTGAGATGTATTTTAACTAGAGGCATCTTCAGGTACTCTTACTATGATGTTATGATTTATAGTCTGAAACCTCTATGCTGTCTGCTAGGAGCCAGGCAAGTTAATTCGGTCTCAGTTTCAGAGTTAGGTTTCTCAAAGTGACAGCCACAATCCTGGAGCCAGAGGGTGTCAGTCTTCCTGATGCATGGAACAGTTGCATCACACAAGGCTCTGATTTAACAGTTGAGCAAACCTTGCTTCATTTGCTCACTACCCAAATGATAAGACTGGATTATGGCAGTTTTTACACCGTTGGGGTCACCATTGCCACTTGTGCTTAATTTCCTGGCGATGTGTTACGGTGACGTAGTATGTTAGTAAAGCATGAGTTGCAGTATCTGTGAGCGAGGAGAAAACAAGGTTATAATTGATGTATGGCTCATCATGAGGTACGATTTCTGTGGAGTATTCCAAAGCGGTTTGGGCTGATCAGTCTCGAGAGCTTGTCCCGGTAAGATGATTTCATGGAATTGTAGAATTGTCAGGGTTGGAAGGGACCTTATTCATCATCTAGTTCCAACCCCCCAGCCAGGGGCAGGGACACCTGCCCCTAGATCAGGTCTTTGACTAGATTTGTCTTTGAGAACCACAGAGTGGCTTTATGGTGATTGCTCAAGCAAGTCAGCATTTTATGAGCCACTTCAAAAAAGAAAACCCAGCAAACAAACAATAAAAAAAACAACCAACCAAAGCTAAATAAAAAACCCAAACCCAAATGTACAATATGTGTATACAAGCTCGGATATAAACAGCCTACAGTAGAGAATGTAATACATTTATTCTATAATTTAAAGTAAAAGATTTAACTGCTTAATGTAGAAATTCTTCCGTTCTTGGTTTTGAATTTAGGTCTTCAGCAACTTGTGTCCTTCCTCCCCTTTCTGGACATGCTAGCTCTCAAATCCCACGTTGTTAAAGCGTTCTAGGGGTGGGAGACGTGGAACCTGAGCATTTGTGTACAGTCTGCTTTTAGCTGAGGCCTTAGGGAGATGAGGGAGACAGGTTGAATTGAGTTTAGCCCATATTGTGTCTCTCTAATGCTTTCACAAAACATAGTTTTACAATGGGTCATTAGACTTGATTGTAAAAAACAACCAAAGGAAATTACTTCAGGGTTGAGCCTTTTATACTTCGCATAACCTTTCTTGATTTGAGTCACGTTGACCTGTCTGGTGAAGCTGGCCATCCATTCCCAGTTTAAACATTAACCACTATTTACTAAACTGTTAAATTGTCCTCCTGTGGTTAGTAATTATGGATTGCTGGTAGTTGCAATGTCAGTCTGTATGAAAATGAGCAGATGAATGGTACTTCTACAGAGGCCAAGGTGTAGGAGTTCTGCTGCGTTGTCTACCTTAGAGTGTGTGTGTATATAGGATGTATATGAATGCTAGCATATTAAATACTATTTGTATGTGCTGTTTGATTGCACTATAATCTGCTGATAACAGTGGATAAAATAATTTGTTTTCAGTTTTTGTGATTGTGGGAAGAGTAGCCTTGACTTAAGCAGCTGATGACAAGCCAAATGAAGAATAAAAATTGGAGGAGTCAGGAGATCCTTTCTGAGGAAAAGTACCATTTGGCTCCCAGTCAGAAAAGTGACTGTTTGTGCCAAAGTGCAGCTTGAGGAGGGTCAGAGGGAGGGTAGTGGCCTCATTGAGCCCCTGTTTCTACATCCTCTGAAAGGACATAGAAAGGGGAGGACAGTGTTGGATGGGTTGTTTTATTTATTTCACTGTGTGGTGGGTTGACCTTGGCTGGCTGCCAGACCCCCACTCAGCTGCTCACTTGCTCCCTCTCCTCAATGGGTCAGGAGAGAAAATCAGATGGAATTGCTCATGGGTCAGGCTAAGGACATGGAGATCACTTACCAGTTACCGTCACAGGCAAAACAGACTTGACTTGAGGAAAATTAATTTAATTTATTGCCAATTAAAAATAGAGCAGGCTGGTGAGAAACAATTCCATCCCCCGACCCTTCTTAGTCAGCTTCACTCTTTCATCGCAGACTCCTCTTCCTCCTTCCCCTGAGGATGTCCCTATGGGCTGTAGGGCTTGTGGTGAGCCCACAGCAGCTCCTCTCTGCCGCTCCTGCCCCCCTGTGCTGCTCCCCTGCCCCAGCCTGGGACCTTCCCATGGGCTGCGGTCCTCCAAGCACTGCTGCAGCGTGGCTTCTCTGCAGGGGCTGCAGTGCTTCAGAAACAGGCTTCTTCACCATGGCCCTCCGTGGGCTACACACAGTTAGTGTCAGAAACCCTGCTCCTGCGTGGGCTCTCTGTGGGCTGCAGCTGCCCTGGCGTGCATCTGCCTGCTCTGCTGTGGCCCTCCCCAGGCTGCAGAAGGACAGAGTGCTTGGCTATGGCCTTCTCCAGAGGCTGCAGGGGAATCTCTGCTGGGGTGCCTGGAGCACCACCGCCTCCTCTCACCTTGGTGCTCACAGGGCTGTTTGTGACACTTTCCTCCCTGCCAGGCAGTGTTTTGCCCTTTCTTACTCAGGCTGTCCCCACGGTGCCCACCCATGGCTGAGAGGCTCAGCTGTGCCCTGCAGGAGGGTTGTTGTGGCCAACTGGGGCCGTTGTGTCTGGCGTGGGACAGCCCTGGCCTCTCCTCAGAGAGGCCCCTTGCAGCCCCCCACTGCCAGCCCCTTGCTGCAGACACCCTGTGAACACCACCACGTCTGTAGCGGTGTTACTAGGCAGTAGAATTGCCTTTTAGACTGAGATCATTGAAAAGCAAAGGTAACTACTGGCAAAAATTATACAAGGGGCTATCTGTGTTTGATGGACTAAAAAAAGTGGTGGAGTTGACCTTGTGTTTTCAATAGGCAATAGACAGAGCTGCAGCTTGTCAAGGACTTGAGATGACTGATTGAAAGATTCAGCATCACCCATTCGTATGTATGGATTAATAGCTGACGTTAACCATAACGTAGTAAATGTCACCCCCTGCCCCTTCCTTGTGTCCATGGATTGGAAATTTTAGAGCTATTCCTGTTTAAACAAAAAGAGATTTTTGTTGTCATCTAAGAAAATGGCTTTATGTGTGGCAAGTGTCATTACTGGAACCAGTAGGTTGGTTGGTTTGTGTTTATTTGGTTTTTTTTCCTTTTGTTAACTTGAGAGCTACTTTGACAAAGAGCATTGCCTTAGGAAGGACCTGACTGGAAGGTATCCCACCTTAGGAGTTTTTAAATGAGTGGGTTGTCAATCAGACGAGCACTTCCACGAGAGCACCGCGTTGCATTTCGATTGCCCATTTCTGACCGGTTAGGAAAAGTGTGACATACAGAAGAATGAGTTCAGAGGTGGTACCTTTATCTGTGCCACTGTCAAGTCTGCAAGTTTAGCTTTGTAGGCTGCGATTGAAAGAAAACAGTAGAGTACAATGAGGAATACATGGTAATTATGGAAAAACTACTGCAAAGACAGATTTCAACTGCTTTTGTTGCCCAACAGCAATCATGCGACGCGACATAGACCTTACATCTGCTGGGGCAAGAGTTCTCCATTGCCCTCTGCTGGTTTCTGTTCCTACACCAAAGGTATTGCAGCTTTTGCTGTGCTTGTTCAACTGCTTTTGGGCATGCAGTGGCTGCAGGGGTTTGGGTGGGTTTTGCAATTTCAGTGTAGTTGTTTCATGGATTTGGTTTAGAAAACTGTTGGGACTGACTGTCCCTCCTGTGATTGTAACTGTTATGCCTTTATTTTGTAAGCGGTTCACAGAAACTGAAATAGTGCTGCAGAAGAGGAAAAAAAATGTAATGGGGGGAATGGACTGAAAATCTTAGTAGCAAAATTGTGATTGCTCATTGTTAAATGAGCCTGTGATTTGCACAGAAAAGATGCCTTTTCTTCCAGGCCTGTTGTGTATGTTCTTTTCTACACCTTAAATAAATGACTGTCTTGCAGTGTCCCTGTTTTCCTGTCCCATTCACATCAGCTGGTCTCAACTGGGTTTAGCTCTGGTAGAGAATCCTCATGGCTGGTAAATGGTAAGAGCACCTGTCAAACTGGAGCAATTCAGTTATCCCTGGGAGGAGTACAAATGGGTGGCAAAGGAGCAGAGATGAAAGGAAAAGGCTGGTTTTGCATTCAGTGATAGGCTCAGCTCAGCTTTCCTCTCTGAGGCTAAATTTGTTCTGTTCAACCTGCACACCCCAAAACCTCAGGCGAGTTACTTGTACTGCTGCAGCTGACTCTGACAGTCCACCCTTCAGCGATGCCCTTCCTCAGAACACAGCCGCTTTCATCTGATTCAAAATTTCTTTTTGTTGAAAGTTTCTGTCCAAAATCTCCCAAGGTTTTGAACAGCATCCTTGATCCTAATCGAATGCATTTCTTCACAGAGAGGTGAGGACAGAGGGTCAAGGGGAACTATTCCCGTAGTCGATTCTTAAGCGTTGTCCTTTTGAGATGTCGGATTGTAGCCAGCATTTTGAGTTCACAGCATATTTAACATTTAGCCCCTTTTTCAGAAAGACAATAATATCACGTGGTCTCCAGATAATTAGGGTGAAGATATTGAATCCTCAAAAAAGCTCTGTAGTGCCTTAATAGGGCAGTTCAAGTGCTTTTGTTGTGAGGAGGAATGTGCTGTGGATATGTCAAATTCTTAATTTAACTGGAGGAAATTTCTGAACAGTAATTCCTTGTTAATACTTACCTCCTCTTCTACTTGTAGCACTCTACTATAGAAGTGCTTCCAGGTATTGTTAGGATTGAATTGTACGTTGGAGAAATACCGAGAATAAAGAGACGTTGTACGTTTAATGTATGTTTAATGGAGAGAAAGTGATGTATGAATTTTAGCAACGTAGGCCAGCAGCAAAGCTTTTTTTCAGAAGTTTGTGAACTGCCTCATTGTAATTAATATCTTGGATTTGAAATTACATAAACCAAATTTTTAAAAGCCCCTGTCTTCAGCTGCATGTCTTCACTTATATTCCGGAGAGCAGAATTGTTGTTGGGTGCCGAGTGCCAGCAGTAACGTATGTGCTGTATGCTTAGGAAAACCTGCACGTGTCTCTGAAGCTTTTTGGAGCTGGTGTATGGTGGAAGGCAATCTTTTTCTTTTTTTTTTTTTTTTTTATGAAGGAGCTCTGAATGGCAGAGACTGGGTCAAACATACCACCCGCTCTCAGCACCCTGATGGGACCGGTTGCCTGCTCCTGGACATGCTTCTTCCCCTGCTGCCGAGACACACCGGGAAAGATCAGTAATTCTGACAGCATCAGTCTGAATTACTCCCTGTCTTGTTATGGATACAGTTCTTCCCTACACCACTTGAAGGAGGAGTTTGATTGTTACACAATATCCCCACCCTTGCTGATCTAGAGCATGAATAATTTCTTAGCTGCTTGGGCAGGAGCAGAGCCTGTATCTTCCAGTTACGTTTGGTTTTTCTTTGCTTCCTCTGTTTACTTGAGCCACGAATGACACTCAGGGATGCCTTCACTGCATAGCCAAGGTGCTGCTGGCCAGCTGGGGTTGGTTTGGGTGGGAGCATTCACACAGCAAAGCCCTAAACAGACCAGTGTCCTTGTTTCTGCACTGGTGTGTGTCTGGCAGCACGTGATTGCCCTGGGGAGGCTGGGGATTCCTTTGCCATCAGTCATGTCTGCTGGGGGACAGCTTGTTTGTGCTGCAGGGTATGGAGAAAAGATGGGAGAGGAGCTGGGGGTCTGCTCTTGCTACACCTGGGCTGCTCCCACCAGAGGTAAACCTGACCTTGGGCTCTAAGCCTTCCTGTCCCCTGCGAGCTCACCAAGTGAGAGTTTAAAACACCTCTGTATTGGAGCGGTTTGGGCTCAAACATGAGGAACAGCCCAGGTTAGCTGTGGAGTGTGCTTAGGCCATTTGGGTTGAGAAAACAGCGTCTGAAATATAAGGATGCAGTTAGTCCTGCCAGAAGATCCAAAATGACTTGTTTAGAAGGCTATTTTTACCCACTAGTTAGAACAATGTAACTCTGGAAATAAATCCAAGATTAAAGTTTTGTAA
This sequence comes from Ceryle rudis, assembly GCA_033439905.1. Taxonomy (NCBI): domain Eukaryota; kingdom Metazoa; phylum Chordata; class Aves; order Coraciiformes; family Cerylidae; genus Ceryle; species Ceryle rudis. The sequence goes on along the minus strand of JAAGNO010020691.1, from coordinate 274,596 downwards.
TAGCTCCTGATTTGCTTGTTTTGCCTTTACACTTTCTTTTATTATTATTTATTTTATTTTACCTTCTTAGGCTCTCTTTTCTCTTTAATATGTTCTTGACTCATTTTGTTATTTTCACTTAAGTTTTCTATTCTTTGCACCTTTTATATTCCCTTGATGCTCCTTTCAATCTTTGTCGCTGCTTTTGGTTCTTTACACATCTTCCTTTTTTTTCTTTTTCTCCTTTGGAGAAATTGACTACTTTGTTTTCCCTTCATCTGGCTTTGTCCTCCTTTGCTTCTGCTGCCATGTGCCATTTTCCCCAGCATTAGCCTTAAGGAAAGGAAGCTCAGTATTCATTAAGAAGCAATAATGGTGGGAGGAAATGTGTGCAAGAGTACATGAAATAGCGCTTAATCCTTTTCCCTGAAGATACTGGAGAAGTTCAGAGAGGTTGGTGAGAGGCAGCTGGGAAGTACAGAACACTACATTGACAGCCTTGTTGAGAGGGGGAAAAAAAAGTGTCTTTCAGGAAATGGTGAATAACCTCTAAGTATAGTGATGTAACCGGGAAAGGGAAAGAATGAGCGACAGAACACGCTGAAAACAATAGAAATTGTTGAAGCTAGGGCTGAGGTTTCCTGCATCTTTGAGGATTTTCTTTTAAGCTCATGTTTTTGAGCTGCTTGAGATGTCTCCACTGAACTTTGAAGCTAACAGCTAAGAAATTCTGCTCTCTGTCTGTCTGGGAGTTGTGTTTCTGTGGCACTGTGTGGTCCAGCGGGGTGTGCTGGGATGGGCAGAGACCCTCAGTGGATGCCCTCTTCCATCTCCCAGGCAGGTACTCTGTCCCAGCAGGTAGTGAGGGGTGCCAGCCTGCGGACTGGGCAAAGCTGGCTGTTGTTTGGAATGCAGCAGATCTATTAATATGTGACAGATGTTTGCAGTGCTGATAGGCAGCTGTTTAAGTTAACTAACGCTGACTGTGCCAGGCCACCTCCCTCTCTCTTATCCTCCTGTCAAATCAGCAAAATATCACTCCAGCAGGAATCTAATATTGTTAAGTTGCTTCTGTGGGTCTAGGTCTAGGGCGTCTGACAATAGCCTGAGGTTCACAGCACATGTAATGTTGTCATAATCTTATGGCAAAGAAATTTCATGACCTGTTCCCTTCCTATATTTGTGTTTCAAGATCAGGCATTCTCTGCTGCAGTCCTGAAACACGTACATCTATGATTAAAGCTATATGTACATGCCATTCATATTATCTTACTTTTTTGGGTCCTTTCTAACAACTGAAAATGAATGCCTTGAGAACATTTTCATTCTGCACACCGGTTTATCGAACTGACACATTTAAAAGCTCCTTTTTTAGATTAGTAGTAGGATTTAATATATTGATTTTTTTTTTTTCCCCAACCTCATACTCTCTGTGAACAATGCCAAATAATGTGAATTGCATCAACTGAGTTGTATGTAAAGAGGAGTTTGATTCTAAACTTCAGTCAGCTCTGAAAACTAGAGAGCTCTGATTGATTTTTCAATGGTTTCTAGCCTGATTTCATTTACATTTGCTGTGAGTGGTTCTGCTCTATAAGCTTCCTCACTGGACTTGGTTAGTACTATTCTTGTGTTGTAATCTGCATTCATTAGTGAAAAACAGCTATTATGTCTATTAATTAGTGAAAAACTGCTCTGAAGCATGGCATAAACCTTTTCAGGTTTTTTTTTAAACAGAATTTTAACTGCTGGTCGACTATGTGGAAGCAGAAAAGTTATCTTTATGGCAGAAGAGGTTTATAGGACTAGAATGTTTAGACTCTAAAATATTCCCTGACTAGATCTGTTTGTCATTAAGCTGTGTCTCAAAGCTTTCATCTTCTGGTCAGCCATCAAAAAAAGGGTGTTTTTTCAATTTTTTTTTAAGTACACAAGGTTTGAGCACTCATTGTTGTGGAAGTGGAAGTGAGATGAACTCGGTTTTCAAAATGTTGTACCTAGAGTAAGGAAAAGAATACAAACAAAAAAAGGATTTATGTTAAGTTTGGGATGCCTGTTCTGCTTAGTTAAGTTGTTTGGCAACCTGTAAAATTAGAGAGAAGGTAACTTAACCAGAGAAAATGCTTTAGAAGTAAAACTTAATGGCAGTGTTTTGCATTCTAAGCTTTGGAAGTAGATCGTATATGAGATTTTAAATTACTGCTTTTTCTGTTGTGCCTGATGTTGGTGTGAGTTTTATAATGCTGATTAAACAGGTTTTTTTTTAAAAAAAGTTACTTTGCCTTTATTGGAGATGGCAAAAAAATTATTTTTAAGTTTTCTTGAAATAAGTATTGGGGGAAAAGATCTGCAGCATGTGAAAAAGTATGATTCAGTGTTTATCAAGTTATGTTTTATTAATAGAAACAATGCTGTAAACAGATGCTTTAGGGATTACTTAAAATGAAACAAAATAGTCCTTTTACGGAGTAGGGGAAAATGGATTTAAGGTCATGAATACTGTAACTGAGGGGTTTTTCCCTTTTTTTTTTTTTTTTTAATTCGGATTATTAAGTGTGGCTACAGCACAGATCACTGTAGTTGGATCTGCATGTGCTGCTTGTTTCCTGGGAGCATTAAACTTACTGCTAAAGAAAAGCAGTGCTGGGAGATGAGTTTGTGTTTTTGGGTTTTGGGTTTTCTTTCTTTCAATTCTCTGGTGTCTGGAGTGAAAAGTTCAGGGATGTTACCATTCTCGTGGGTTTTTCAAGCCATATTTTAACTTGAACTTCAATGTCTTTCAGAATATGGGGAAAAACTTTGGCCATACTCTGTGTGAAAATAAGCTGCCGTGTTTGATTGGCAAGCCATAGATTTCCTGAGCTCACGTGGTTGGGGTGGGTGTGAGTGTTCCGTGGGTCGTGTGGGTGGTGGTCACAGAGCTGGGGTTTCTATCCTGAATTGACAAAGTCTCTGAAGTTGAGAGGGTGGGTCTTACGCTCCCCAGGAGTTACTGTCTCTGTCCAAGTGTCCCAAGTTGGTTTTTTTTCCTAATGTATATGGTACATAGAATGTATACACCTAGCATTTGGAAGATGAGATCTGTATGACTGTAGAAATAGTACTGCTTTTGAACAAGATTTTCTAGACTGCCATAATGTGGTGTCTGTGGGTTTTTTTTGGTGGTTGGTTGTTTTGGGGGTTATTTTGTATGTGGTGGTGTTTTGGTGTATTTTTGCGTGTTGTGTTTTGTTTGGTTTGCGTGTGTGTTTTTTCTTTCTTTTTTCTTGTTTTCCTAAGAAAACATGGATTATAAAGTTGTGCCTCCTACAAAGGCTTGTCATTATTTCCACTTCCTGCCCCCCTTGCTTGTTTTTGGCAAATTTCAAATAGATTTGTGACAAATTTTATAGTCTAAAGGATATTCTTTTTCCAGAAGCTCCACTAACAAGTTTGCCACTTGGATTAATGCTCCCAGTCTTAGAAAAGGAGAGTGGGAGCTAAATTCTTACTAGAGAGCAGTGATTGCCACGGCCGCTCGCTGCGAGGAGACCAGGCGTCAGCCATTCTGCCCTCTGAGATGGCACTTCGTGGGGGACGGGTTGTTTTTTGTGGTTTCTTGGTTTGGTTTTGAGTTTTAAACTTCCGAATGGTGGTTTGACCCCAGTTCTAAATGTATGAATTTTAAATTTTGGGTAGCTTGTTGTTGCGTTGTTAAGCCTGAGTGTTTTAAGAGTACTGTGAATCATTCCGCTGTATTTTCAGCCATAAACCCCAATGCAGTTTTAATATGATAATGCGTTTGAATATTTTCAGAATGAGTAAGCTGGTTTATTTGAGATAAACCACAGCATTAGGAAATACAAAAAGGAATCTTCTCTGCTTCTAGTTTATTTTTTATGCCTACTGTAATGCAATCAGTTTTGTTATACAAGTAAATGGTGCCGTGCTTGTGAGTCCTTAATGAAGCATTAGATTGGAAAATAACTGATTGTGTTGCGAGACGAAGATATTGCTGTTATTGTCATGAAAAGGTGAAGTGAATAATTTAGCAAATGTTAATAGCACAAGTACCGTATTACTAAATTCACAGCAGGATGTAATGAAGTTTTTGTCAAATGCAACTGCAACGATAATGCCATTTAATTCCTGTTGGCGTTATGAGGTCTGCTTTGAGAGGTAACTGTTAGGAGTCAGACCAGTCCTGCTCACTTCATTAGAATGTGGTTTTGAGTGGGAATTTTTATGTACCTTAAAAAAAACCAAACCCAAACAACTGAGGAAGATTGTATGCCAGTAGCTGGTTATTTCCAGGCCATTGTTGCCATATCATAGAAATAAATTCAGAGTACGAATGTCATATTATTAAAAAAAAAAAATAAAAATTGACTCCTCAAAACAGGTAGTGGAGAAACACTTCAACTGATGGATGAGTTAGTTTTGTAAATAGCTGTTGGCAGTGGAAGTTAGGAGATTTGGGTGAGCATACTTTTTAATTGATCTGAATTGCTTTTCTGTAGGTCAGCTAGTGCTTCACAGTTTCATGCTTTCCTTTTGCCTGCCTCCCTTTTTAGGATAAGGTGTTTTTTCTCTTTTCTGAAATATTTGTCGGAGTGTAGCTGTGGTTTCGTGTAGTATTGAAAAGTTTTCCAATGTCAACAAGTACCTTTCTCTCTTTCCTCCACTCCAAGTAGTGGCTACTTTCCACCTCTTTTCAGTTATCTAGAGTGTTAGCTTTTCCTTGCTGTTTTATATCTTCATATTCCAGGCTTTGTGGAATAAATTATCCAAGTCTTGTGTTAGTCACTCGGGCACACTTTGCACTACTTGTTGCAATAATACACACTTACTTGGATTTATTCTTTAGTGTTAGATTTTGCTTCTGAATACTAAGGAACACTGTCATTTGTGCTCTTTATATATAGGGCTTGATGTGGTATGACTGCTGTGCTGTTGTAAGTAGTTGGTGATAGCATTCGTATTTTACTCTGAGTTATTACTGGCTTCAGGAAAGGAGTTGTGAGGCAATTTTCTGACCTGGAATCTCTTTGGTGTGGGAGGAATAAGGTGTAAATCTTGGTAGGCAGCTTAACCGTGAACGTGTTTTCAGGATGTGCTTCATGGCATTTTCCCCCAGACTTACAGAGTCAGGTAACTTTGCCTGAAATGTGTTTGTTCTCCATATAATAAGCTAAAAAATATTTAGCTGTTCATTACCTGCTAATTTATGTTTGATTGAAATCTTAAGGAAAAATATTTTAATCCTGCCATACAACACTGCTATGTTGATATTTGCTCGAGGATCTGAAAGTTGAACTGCTTAGATAATTTTAATTGAATAAACCAGAAAATGCAAGTGTGAAAAGCTAATTAGATGAAATAATTTGTTCATTTTAACATGATTTATTTTACCTGTCAGTGTCTCCTAAATGCTTCAGCTGGTGGAAATACATTATTACATCTCATTCTCATTTTTGGTCTTTGAAGTAGAAACACTACTTCACAGGAGAGCAAATCAAAACAAGTATGATGGGACTTGTGCTTTGTATTGACTGCATTTTTGTGCTTCATTTGTAGGTCATTCTGTGAGACTGCTGGGTCAGAAAAAGGATAATGGAAAACGTTTGGGGGGAGCACGACTGGATTTGCCAAAGATTAGGAAGAATCCACTGATAGAAATAATTTCCATCAATACAGGGTAAGGATCTTCCAATCTTATAAAACATTCAGTGCTGCCAAGGAATTCAGTTTATCTCTTTCTGCAGGCCTGGGGTGTTACTCCTGAGTTACACAGGAGGAAGCAGGATGAAATAGTAAAAGATTTGAAATGGCATTGCTTCTGGAAAGTAAAACCCTGCTTATTTGGGTACAAGACTTCTGCTGCTCCAGGGCTGCGTGCAATCACGCAGTCTTCTTCATGAGTTCATCTCTTCCTCAAAAGAAAAAGTCCTAAGAAAACTGAGGAAAAGCGTTCAGAGGTTTTCTTCCTTTGCTCTTTTGGTTTCTAAGGAGGCGGTTCTGGACTAGTGTTAGTAACTCACAGAGATGTCTAAATGTTATTAAGATCTGAAAACACCTGATTGTCAGCCCAGATGTATTAATGGCTAAATGAGATACAGTTATTTGCTTCTTGCCCCTCTAATATGTTTGTAAACAGTTATCATGCTTATATTTCAGCCTTTTCATTGTTTCAGTAAGCTACTTTCTGCCTATCGAGTGACTCCGGGTGCCCATTTCTCCATGAGACTACAATCATTTTTCTGTTCCTATTTCTGCGTGGAGGAATTCTATTTTAATCTCTAAATCCCATAATGCTTTCCTTTTCTCAGCTCTACTTGGCCATCTCCCATGTGGGCAGTTTTCTAAAAAAAAAAAAAAAAAAAAAATCCCCACACAAGTCCTTTTCAGATTTTCCCATCTTCTCCAACTTATGTAGTAATTTCCCAGGTGGTAGAATATAAACCACATTGCTCGAGGCGGTCCAGGCAGGTGTGAACTTACTGCCTAGAAGAAAAAAAATGAGGGTAGATCTTAGCTCACTTTGTTTTGAGTGCTCACTTTCACAAAGAGATAAGATTCTCATAAACAGATAAGACTTTCGGTACTGTCCTCTTTCTCTCTTACCTCCTTGTCTCTAAGCAATGTTGCCTTTGTAAAACTGAGTGTGCTATTTAGGTCAGAATGCCAGTTCAAGCCTTGGTGGGTTACTTTTTCTCCCTCTGACTTACGGTAAACATGTGGGCGACATTTTGTCATACTGCTGAATTTAGGATACCTTTCTAAACTGCATTTTCATGCATTGATTGGTTTTGAAGTCTGGATACGAGCTCTTTTGGTGGGTACTTGAAGTGATCTAAATTTATTTCCTTTGTTGTCTTGTTTGTGGCCATGTGATCAAAATCCTTTTCATGATTAAAAATAAGCAAAGCATTCTTTTACATTTGCTCGTGTCTAACTTTCAGGTGTTATAGATTCTTCTTCTCCATTAATATTTATCACAATCTAGTATTATAATATACCTCTAGCTGTAAGTGTTGTCAAGGATGTGAAATAATTGAGTTATGGTCTTGTCTACATGTCTTCTGACTTGTAGTAGGGCATTGAAGATGGGAAAATATATTGCTGTTTCTAATAGCAGGTTATTGCTAGCCTGATTACAGAGGTTAGTACAAGGATCCTGTGGGGTATATACGCTTGATAGTAGGTGGCTGATGAGAGTAAAAACCCTTTGTCCCTCAGCCCCAAAACACTGGAGTCTGAAGGCTCACCCTTTCCATCTCCAGTAATGCAAATACCTTTAAGTACGTGGGCACCTGCCAGAACTATTCTTCTGAGAATTCAGTGGGACCATCTTATTTTGGGCAGTAATATTCAACTCTCTTCTATAAAATAGGCAGTTAATAAAAATCAGGGATTTCAGCAGAGCTTGGATGGTTGTCTTAGTATCTACTAAGTTCTGCAGTGATAGCAGTGGCTCTGAAACTAGAGCAGTGGTTTGTTCCTGTCCGCAAAAACAACTTTATGCTTTGGGTTGAAGGCATTTGGTTCGATCTCTTTCACTTTTCTTTATGCCCTAAGTATGTATTGTACAGGTCCTCTTACTGGAACAAGCAAGGTAATAGTATATTTGTGCTCCAGCATGTTAAATGCTGTGTGGAGACAAGGCACAGAGTTGTTCGTGTAGCTCCTATTCCATCTGTTATTTTCAAGTAAGAGAAATGTTTTCGAATCCATTTTGCATTACTGCTTCAATTTGGGCTAGGGAAAAATCTTTTCTCCTCGTGATCTTATCTTCATTAGTCCTGGTTTCATAACCTATGTGGCCACTTAGCTCTTTTTAATGGGATCAAGACTTGGCTTTCCATCTTTTAATTAAGTGGTTCTGTATCCTGAGTGCTCTGCTTTGCAGCTTAGACTATAACTCACTGATGCTTCTGTGTTGGTGGCATGGCCTGAGCTCCCTTATGTCCAAGGTGCTACCACTCCCATACGCTTCAGATGGGATTTTATTTGTGCTTTGCCTTGGGAAGCATGAAAGGAGGGGTGTAGTACAAGCTGAATATGAGCCCCCGCTAGAACTTACTGTTGGGTGGCTTGCACGTAGGTTCACTGAAGTGCTTTCTCTACACTTTCTGAAGCTTCTGCCTCTCTCTTTCCTGTGGAGCAGGCAAGTTACTGTGCTGCTGATGTGTCTGGCTGGAGAAAAACAAGCATGCGTTATAGAGGGGATTCAGAACCAGAAGGAACACAGCCACGTGCACACGTACATTAGACTATCTTGAGAAGTAAGATCTGGTGCAACTCATGATATATTTGCAGTATGAACATACCCAAAGGGCCAAGTTTTCCTGTTTTTCACCCTTGTCTGAAAACACTACATCAATCACATATAGTCTCATTACTTTTATAGATTTCCTTATTAAGCTACTCAAGCGGGCAGGGAGATCGATGTTTAAGGTTCAGCCCAGCAAAGTCAGCATCTGGTTTTGAGCGTAGTTCCGAAGGAGCGTAGAACCACAGTCGTACTGAGAGGACTGTGTAAGTGCTGTCCACTTGCAGTCTGCACGTCTGTGTATGCTTTCTCTTGGGAGAAGGGCTTTTAAAAGCATTATTAAAGTTAAATTAAAATTACTCATCCAGCCAAGCCCAGTAGTTTACACTTGCAGTGCTAGAGCATCTTACGGAAGATTGTCATGAGTGGGCTGTCAGGCGTTGGAATGGGTTGCCCAGGGCAGTGGTGGAGTCCCCGTCTCTGGAGGTGTTACAGAGCCCAGTAGATGGGGTGCTTAGGGAGATGATTTAAGGTGTAGACGTGGTAGCGTTAGGTTGATGACTGGACTAGGTGATCGTAGGGTTTTTTCCAATCTAGGCATTTCTATGATTCTACGTTACTTCATCTCGGAAAGATTTTCAGATCTACTTTAGAGTCTTCAATGCTAATTAAGGCCTAACACTTCAAACCTAGTACTCTCAATGCTGAAGAAATACAAACTTTCTTCACCCAGAACAGTTCTTGCTAGCAAAGTTTTATGTTGAGAGTGAACTGCTTAGGACTTTCTTTAGAAGTCCTTGATGCTAGTTTTGTGGAGAATTTTTGGGGCTGTGCTTTGAAGTTCTGTAGTGATGGTCATTCAGAATGGTTCTAAACTGCTGATGGAGCCGAATCTAGCAGAATAATGAAAAAAAACCCCCGTGTAGTTCTACACAGAATCACAGAATGGTGGGGGTTGGAAGAGACCTCTGGAGATCATCGAGTCCAACCCCCCTGCCAGAGCAGGGTCAC
>JAAGNO010020691.1:253539-264950 GCA_033439905.1 Ceryle rudis | reverse complement strand
GTGGAGAATTTTTGGGGCTGTGCTTTGAAGTTCTGTAGTGATGGTCATTCAGAATGGTTCTAAACTGCTGATGGAGCTGAATCTAGCAGAATAATGAAAAAAAAACCCCGTGTAGTTCTACACAGAATCACAGAATGGTGGGGGTTGGAAGGGACCTCTGGAGATCATCGAGTCCAACCCCCCTGCCAGAGCAGCAGCACCCAGGGCAGGCCACACAGGAACAGAGCCAGGTGGGGCTTGAAAGTCTCCAGAGAAGGAGACTCCACAGCCTCTCTGGGCAGCCTGGGCCAGGCTCCATCAGTCTCACAGTGAAGAAGTTTTTCCTCATGTAGAGGTGGAACTTCTTGTGTTTCCCCTTGCTACCGTTACCTCTTGTCCTGTCCCAGGGCACCACTGACAAGAGCCTGGCCCCTTCTACTTGACACCCACCCTAACATACAGCACATACAGTACTTGATTTGTTTTATAGATCAAGTAACCAAAAATTTATATCAAAAAAATAATCTATAGAGTTACTGTTGTCAATCCTGATTGTCCTAGACAGGAATATTTCCCTGATTATGAATTGTGAAAGGATAAAATTCTATTCTTTCATCATTTTCTGTTGTAAGGAGCTTTTTTCAGTTTTATGATGAATGGGGACTATAAGGATTGAATTTTCTCCAAGAGTTGCATTTTAGTTTTATATGAGGTCACTTAATAGTATCTTATATATTGCATTTCAGCATTTGTTTAGGCTTGAGTACATAAAATATCCTGGAGTTGTATGTCTATTGAAGTGTAGGTAATTGTTTGCTTTGTTATTGGGGTTCTTATTTAACTGTGCCAAACAGTAGGATGTAAACTTAAATATTTTCAACTGAACTGTTTGATTTGGTTAACGTTTGTCACATTCTAAAACTTCGCAGCACTAGACAATTTCTCCTTCCTTACTTCAGGTGGTTAGTAGCTAGGTACCTGTGAGGCATTATGTTACAAAAAAAAAACCAGTAAAAGAACTCTGGTAAGAGGTCTGGAAAGTCTTTGGTGGTATGCGTGGAATCATTTTGCTACAGGTAGTGCTGATGGAATGAGCACGTGTTTCAGGCTGCTTTCAGTGCCGAAAGCAGATCATATTCCTTCTCTTTGCTGCTGTTGGTTGTCTCGTCTCGTGAAGAAGCGCTACCAGTGGCTGTCCCCATAGGGCAGTACGTGAGGAAGCAGTGGCTTCATCTTAGAAATGAGGGGTTTACAAACAGCAAGATGAGGAAGAGAAATGTGTGGCTCTATTTGCTTCCTCTGATAGATGAATAATTATTGCTTTGGAAGCATTTGATGCCAGTACTCTGGCAGATGTGTGGAGTCCAGTCAGAGCAGTATTTGTTCCTCTGCCACTGTATGTTACTGGGAACTCCACACACAGTGGAACTCCCAGTAAGAAAGGGAAATGTGGCCATAAAGAAGGTGGATGTGGATTATAAAGCAGTGCTCTGTGCTGATTACCTGCCCATTTACCGTGGTCTGGCCTGTCCGAAGAGGGATTTAAAATGGCTGTTTAGCAAGGTAGTATAGAAAGCAACCAGGATGCACTGAAATTTTTCTAGTTACAGTATCAGTTAAGGCTATAAAAAGAGGCCCTAACTGGGATTCTTAAATCCTTGAGCTCTTGCAGTGGCCTGTGTTGCCTGTCCAGATCTTTGACTAATTGAACTGGCTAAGCTAGATCTCTACCTTTTTGTGGCATTCAGCAGACATCATCTACACCCCTGGGTCCACCTTTGAAAACGCTCTGTGCATTGACATCATCTCCAACTCCTTTATAACTGGGATGAGTTTTCTGGAGGCACTATCTTGAAACCATATCAATATATCTTCGATTGCTCAGGAAAGGATGCTGTGGCTTAAGTCTGAGAGCCTGTGAAGCCGTTGCCCTCTTGCGCTGAAATTACTGGGATATTTCCGTAATAATCTCATCAGTTCAGCACAACCACGACTGTTTGGCTTTCTGTGCCTACTGATAGGAACTCAAATTGATTCTCTAGTATGATGTTATCTAGATAAAGATGTAGAGAGAGATGGAAAATGAAAATCTTTCTGGTATGTGAAAAATTGGATTGCCTACTGTTTGACAGTGATAGGCTTGTGGGTTTTTTGGCAACTGCTTATATACTTTTGTCTATCCATCTATGCCACAGTGTTTTCAACATGTCCATCTCCTAAAATATTGCTGTCCCCATCTTGAAGGAGTAGTGAGTCTGAATTACAAATCTGTTCATATTTGACAAAAACCTTTCCATACTTACAAGGATGAATTCCATGTTTTCAATTTGCTTGATTTGGTTTGTTCATAAATAACACATAGATTTTTCTGTATTTAAACATTTTAACATTTCAAGGTACTCACGTAAGTGACACTGCAGTTGAAAGAAAATTTTGACTTCAGAATACAAGACCAATCCATGTTTTGATTTGCATTCAATATTGTGCTTGGAGAGGCAAAATAGTATTTCTTTTGATTATAAGAATATATAATTATCTATTATATTACCACATGCTATATTTACTTGAATTCAAGATAAATGCTTAGAGCTAATTCCCCACAAAATATGAAGCAATACAATTAACTTGAGCCCTACTTGAGCTTATAATACTTAAATGAACACTTATCGTAAGCCTTTAGATCAGATAGCTGTGACATGCCAGAGCCTATCATGACAGTTGTCCTTGGAAAGCAGAGAAGGTAGAAAGTCTTTGAAAGGAGACCTCTGCATTAGGCACTTTTGTTTATGTTTTATTCAGTACTTGCATGTACATATTTAGATTCTAGCTGTACTATATACTAAGCGTGTATTTCCACCATGCATGTACCAGATATCAATCTGTTCTGCTTTGGCACACTTCACAAAATACTTTACATAATGACAGTGATAGATGGGACGGTTGTGTGTATCTATATGGAAGGCATTTTAATTTTAATCAGAAAATCTGAAAAGCTGGTATTCCAAAGGTTGCAGAAACCACAGCGCTGTAACAGAGGGAAAAGGAAGAACAGTTGTTTACAACAGAAAGTTTTAACAGTCTACTCTTTTGCCTAAGGTCTCTTTCCACTGTAACTTACTGTAAGTCACATCCAAGGTCATTATTTCCTAATTAGGTATTTAAATAGCGTATTGATGACATGGTCTGAAAGATTGCTTTTTTTTTTTTTTTTTCCAATTATTACTAACTTCTTGCAATTATAATAATTCACATCTGAAGAATAGAATCTAAAATTATTTCTAACAGTCTGCTACAAAATCTCTAGGTGCTACATGGCAACAATGTCACTGTCAGCGTGGAAAAAATGTGTTGTTTATTGTACATTGATGTGGTTCACATTCTCACTTTACCAGCTCTTCTGCCTGTAGTCACTTCTGTTCTCTGTCTGTCTTGTTCTGTGTCCCCATTGCTGAGAAGGTCCCAGCTCAACCGTGCTTCATCGTGCAGAATAAGGGAGCAGTATTGCATTTTACTAGTTATCTTCCTTGAGCAGCTTATATAGAAAGGTAATTTAAGAAAGTAGAAAAGAAAGGAGTTGGATTGGGGCCAGAAAGAGCTGTTACCTCCCTTCTGAGTGGCTTGATTTCAGTCTTGCCCCAGATGTCGCTACAGCTCATTCCATAGGGTAGGCTTCTTGTTCTTCAGTGCCAAAAAGAAAGCCCCCAGCCTCTAGTGTCAGTTAATGGGAATTGCTCACTGAAATCAACAGCTGCAGGCAGGAGGAGTTACCCCTCTGGCTATACTGCTGGAGGTGGCTGGGGTGGTCCTCTTTGTTTCATAGTAACAGTAGGCCTGGCCAACTTCGGACTATCTGTAGTTCAGTACAATAAATTCCCTTCTGCTGTTGGGAAGGTGGAAGCTGTTAATGTTTTCAGCTTCTCCTGCTGTTGCACGCAGTAGTGCTGCCATTTGTGCTGCTCCATATTGCACAGGACTGCTTTGATGAGTGGTGACTATGACACAGATGTTCTGCAGTTTCTTCTAGAGTAAGTGCTGCTGTGAAAACCTGAAAGGAAGATAACCTTGAATTCAAGCTGATCCCTCATTAAAAGAGATTTATACCCAAAGTTTATTAGACACCTGTATTCAGTATATAATTAGGGTATAAACTTTTCACTAAGTATTTGCCTGAAGGAAGGTAATTTTTTCCCCTTATGACTGTCGTCTTTCAGCTTTGTGCATGTCTTCGTGCTTTCTGCCACCCTTACTCTCTTTACGACGCTTCTTCTCTCTCATCTTTAGAATCTTCACTGCTTGAGCTCGCTTCTTTGAACTTCAATTCTATCCATGGGATTTTAAGTACATAACTTGTGAAACCCTCTAGCTACAACATCTGAATCTCTCTGATGTCAATGACAAAGTAATACTGTTCAAAATTCCCTATAGGGATTAGAGCATGATCCCCTGCCAAGAGTAATTTTAAGAGAAACAACATCTGAAAAGTTCAAAGGGTCTTTAAACGACATTTTCGCCAGTACATCAAATACCTGCAGTCGTGTCATCATTTGTGGTGTGGCTTGAAGACTAGTATTCACTCCTCAGATTGTATTTTTCTTTGCTGTTGTTAAATGGTGTTTGGATGCAGGACAAGCATGTTTTTAATGAACAGCATACGTTGTGTCCTGCTCCAGGAAATGTTCAGCCAATCCCTCATTAAGTTTACTGACATGTGACACTTAAGAATTATTCCAGTAAATAGCTGTTCCTTTGGCGTTATTCTGCTAGTCAAAATGACATACAACGGCAGTCCCATACTATCTGCTAATGCTGCCAACTGTACCGTACCGCATAGTTTTCATTCCCCTGTTTTTAGGATGATGGATTTTGCACCTGTTTCTTCAGTGGTGCAATTTGATGACATGTCAAAGTAAATTGGCATTTAATCCGCATCATCCGCTTGGCTCTTTCTATCGTCCAGTCGTACGCTGTTCACATGCAGTGAGGTTTTTCAGTGGAGTCAGAAGGTATATGTCGCTTAAGTTCTTTGCCGTAGGCAGAAATCTTTATGACATGTTGTTTATACAGGCCAAGCATTACTGGCCATGAACTTCTGCTGTGCAGTGTTTTGTGTTCATGCTATTTCTTGAGCTCTCGGTTTCTGAGAAATATTGTTGAAGTGCGCGTGAATTCTACAACAGTTTTTCTTCTGGGTCGTGAAAGCTGCCTCTTTTGAGTCTGTTGAATGACTTCTGCATCGAGTTAGAAGAAAATAGTTTGTTTTGATTGTTTCCATTTTTGCACATTTGCCTCCTTTAGGTTATTTCCTCCCAGACTCGCAGATGTTAACCGTTTCTGTATATAGTGCTATTATGAGTTGAAAATTTGCATCAAACCTCCTTATACATTTTGATACACTTCCTTTTGCTCTTGTACATCCAATCTTCAGAAAATTTGCTATTTCACAGTTCACTTCGAAGATTCGGGAAGACTCATAAAAGTTGCCAGAAATCACTGTGCAATTAATTCTCTGAACTCCAGTACACCACAGAACTTGCAAGTCAGTGAGAAAAACAGCAGTAATCACATGCTCCAACTGCGTCATCGTATGAAAACTTTGGGCAGCTTTGGGCATATTTGTGCTCCTTCGTCACTAGGTGGCTTCCCACACTGCGTGGTGCTGTTACTCTGGGCACTCGAGAAGACGATCACCAGAATTTAACAGCATCCCCAGTTTTGAAGTTAAATTGCACAGGGAAAAGGTTGTAGGGGGAAACTAAGCTTGATTTCCTTTTGTGTAACTGTGGTCTGTAGTTTCCTGCAGTTTCAGAGGATTCCTTTCAGTGCTTCATTCCTGATTATTTTGAAGATTGATTCAGAAACTGAGACAGCTTTAACATACTGGAACCTGATTGCAGGTTAGCAGACAGTATTGTGGGGCAGCTTCCTGCCTGCCTTTTTGGCAGATGCTCACGTACAGGAGTGGCTTTGGATCACACAACAAGCTACGTATTCTAGTCTGCTTGAATGAGGAGAGATCACTTTGAAGTTGTTTGCAGTTGCCTATCTCCATAGCTCTGGCAGCATTATGCTTTCTGAGGCTGGAGATAAATTCTTCCTTGTTGAGGAGAGCGTTCATTTGCGTCCCTTCTCTTAACGCCCACGTATGTATTTCCTAAGGGAAATCTGGTCAGAATCCTGAGACACATTTTATTCATTTCTCAAATTACAGTAAATACTGAGAAATAACCTCATAGGTCATGCTTATAATTGATATTGTGTTGCCTTTAGTCCCAGCTCTTCACATAGAAAAAGCCCAAAACTAGAAAAACAAGAGAAGCACTAGAGAAGCCATTGTTTTGAAAAAAAAAACCCAAAGAAACCCCCCAACAAAACTGTCTTGCCAAATATTAAGGTGAAAAATATCCGTGCTTTTACATACTCATAATTCTGGGAGTTTTAATGGCCTGTTTTAAAGTGTTGCACATGATAAGTGTTTAAATCTGAGTGTCTTTACTGCTCATTGACAGAATCGGGTAACTTTTAGTTACCTAATAACATCATCTTTTGCTAATGTTGATATGACTTAAATGTGACTGAAAATGAGAACAACTTGTCAAAGAGTCTGAAGTGTCTCTTGTGCTCTTTTAGGTCAAGGTAGAATTTGTTGATTTTTTTAAGACTTGACAGGGAAATGTGTTAAGGGATGTATAAGGAGAAGAATCAGAATTGGAAAGCATCTGGTGCTTGAATTTGTTCTTAGACTTGACCTAGAGATAACTTTATTGGAAAAATAGCTTCCCCCAAATAAGATGGGTGGGACTCATCTATCATCTGTATTATCTATCAAAGTACATGAAGGTGTCTTTTATGGTATTCTCATTGATTTGTGTGAATTGATAAGATTTGAAAAATAATGAGAAATGGGGCATTTTAACTGTGATCATCAGTATGGCATAAGGGCAAAATCACTCACGTAAAGGTACTCTAAAGAACCCCAAACCAAATAATAATTGCAAAGCTGAATATCGTGATCGTGCTTGGCAGATAATATAGATGGCACAAAATCCAATGCAACATGTTACAGTATTATTAATATTAGTTCAAGTGGTTTGCATGTGATAGTGTCTTTCTCTACAAGGCTTCTTTAGGTAGGGAAGAAAAAACCTGAAGCTTAACACTCTAATTGGGATATTTACGCTGGAGTACAAATAAGCTGTGAGTTTTTAATCTATTGGCTTGCAAGGTCCTTATTTTTAAGGTAATTTGGATGATCTCTGTTACAGTTGCACTGTGTATTCCTTGATCTGTTTGTATAGGGAATACATTTTGAAATTCAGATTTTTGGGGTGACTTGAAATTTATCTCATGGGCAGTGGTAACATTGTGAGACTTTTCAGTAACATTGACACAATGTGAGTGTTCTTCTGCGTGATTATTCTTAACTATCATTCTTGAAATGTGATAGAATTAAAATAAGATCAAATTCCTTATTGTAAAAACAAGATCAACTCAATTGAGCAATAGTTTTATTTGCAGTTTAGGTAATCTAAAAAAAAAAAGTAAAATGCTTGGAGCAGATTTCAGTGCTTCTCCTCCTTTTGCTTTCACTAAAAGATGCGTGTTAGAAGTTTTAGCATTTGTACCTAGAATAAGTAAGTTTATAAGAGGCGCTTGAAGGGTCCCCTACACCTGATTGTAGAACTCAGGCAATGAAACTGTAAATTTTTGTGGACACAGAACTTTTTCTCCAGCAGGGTGGCTTAACAAAAAGCTGTTAAAATATTTGCTTGACATTTACTTTTGATTCATGGTTTGGGCTTTTCCATTGCACCAAGACTGATCTTATCCAATAAATCAGATGTGTGTTTTGCTACGTATCTGCTAGTACAAAGAAGATTGAACTCCTGAGTTTCTGGTCCCTTCAGGGTCAACATATTTCTCTGCACGTTGCTGCTTCAGGAACTGAGGGTACTCGGGAGATGCCCCAGAGCGCTGAGGTGTTTGCGCCCTGCGATGCTGCAGAGCACCATGCTGTTCTGCTTCACCAGACGGGGAGGGGGGAGGAGAAGTCATGACAAACAGGTAATTCCTTCCTGTATCGAGTGTATACCAATTCTCTACTGGCACGGAGAACCATGCCTGGTTTAGGTTTTTATCTAAAAGATGGTTTCTTTTCAAGCAGAAGAATTCAAATACAGAAATGAAGATTTGAGTAGAGCCTGGAGACAGTTCACCCTGACTGATTCATAGTTGTATTTGGGATTAAGTGAACAAGATTAATTTACTGACTAGAGAAGATTTTTCACATGTTCCCTCTCTCTTTACAGAGATCATCCTTTAGTTCCCTAATTTGAATTGTCATCCTTGTATTTCTTAAGTCCAGACTCAACTGAGTGGAAGAAAAAAGAAGTGGTTAAATAAGGTTGAGGGTTTTTTTTTTTATCCATATTTAGACTGTAACAAGTAGTTGTGTAATTTACTTTTCAGTATGCTAGTACCTGTTGCGTTCTGTTGTGGCGTGAGGCTTGTACAAGCGTTCTGTATTCCCTTCTGCTCTGAATAGTGTAAGATCCACAGAAGGCTTCAGTCAAAATAAGTGCTGAGTGCTGTGCCTAGAAAATTAAGATCAGGTATTTCTCTGTATCCTTCTAAAGCATGTTGATAGGCTGTAAAAATCCCAAAAGCAGAAGCTGCCATCAGTATCTTGTGTGCTGTTCTTGAAGTGTTTCGTAAGTCTGGTGGAGCTCCTGACTCATCATTACATAAAAGATCTTTACAAACATGAAAGGTCTTATGGATTGAACCCAAATTTGACAGTTACAGTCAATGGTGTAATATTAGCTCAAGTGTATCACCGTGTCAAGGCAGGTCCACAGACCTCCAGTTAATCTCTTCTTTTTTTTTTTTTTTGGCTTTATTTCCATCTTTAGGGACTCATTTTGTTGCCCTGTACAGCAAGAATATGAATCCAGATGAAATACCCCTGGCAGTGTGTGCTTAGATGGTGAGAAGTGGAACTCTGTGTGTGTGATTCCTGTTCATTTCCTTTCTTGCAGACACAACTGCAAGTCTGAAAGCTGGTGCTTTCCTGTTTGCACAGCATTGCCAAGGAGTCGAGAAACCAGGCAGGCTGTCCTCTTGGTGGGATCGTGTCAGTGTTGCTTCAAACAGGATTTATCCTTACAAATGGAGTTTAGTTTCTATTTTGAAGTAGCAAGGATTTTTTTCTGCCACTGCTTTAATCTTGGTGGTAAGAAGTGAAAATTCTGTTGTGGTTTGTTTAGTTTGTGGTGGTTGTTTTGTTGGCTGTGTGTTTTGGGTTTTTTTGTTTTGGGTTTGGTTTTTTTTCATTTTAACCCCTTTTGTTCATGATTAATTGGAATGATTTATTACTCTGCAGAATTGCTGTTGGTTGCCCCTTTTTTATGGAGATTTTCAGTCTATACATCAGGAACAGTTGGGGACTTTGTTTACTGTGTATCTTGAGTAAACTGAAGGCAGGAAGATGCCTAAAAGGATGCTTTGTGCTACTGCTGCGAATGCAATGGACGGCTTTGCCTCTGAAACCTAATGTCACCCACTGACAGCATCGCACGTGTTTAGGTAAAGCGCAAAACTTACCATGAGATTAGCCTAGAATACGAAACACCATCCCGTAGGTCTCATTGTCTTCTGTGTAAAATATGCAAACCACGTTTTTAAGGCTTGTTTTCACAAAGTACACAGTAAACGTGAGCCAGCGACGTGCCATTGCAGCAAAGGTGGCCAACAGCCTCCTGGGCTGCACTCAGCAGAGTGTCTCCGGCAGGTGAAGAGAGATGTTCCTTACCCTCTGCTCAGCACTGGTGAGACACAACTGAAGTGCTCGGTTCAGGTCTGGGCTCTCCAGTACAAGAGGCATAGAGACACTGGAGGAGGTCCAGTGAAGGGCCATGGAGGTGTTTCATGGCTTGGAGCATCTGACATAATGAGGAGAGACTGAGAGCTGCGACTGTTCAGCCTGGAGTTGAGCAGGCTTGGGGGGGAACTTCTCAATGTGTATACGTATCTGCTGTTGGGGCAGGGAGTAAAAAGGACAGAGCCAGGGTCTGCTCAGTGATGTCCAGGGACAGGACAAGAAGTAATAGGCACAAACTGAAAAAAAAAAACAAACAAACAAATTGTATTTAAACATAAGAAAAAAACCCCTTTTTACGGTAGAGGTGATTGAACACTGGGAAAGATTGTCCAGAGAAGGTGCTGAACCTCCATGCTTCATGTTACTCAGAAGCTGTCTGGATATGGTACTGAGCAACCTGCTCTAGTTGCCCCGGCTTGGAGTAGATGATCTTGAGAGGTCTCTTCCCACCTCAGCCATGCTGTGATTCTCTGATCTTTCAATAAATATAAACAGCTACAGAAAACCTCACAAGGATTTTGGTACAAACACTATGGATGTTGGTGCAATTGCTTAATACTGCTGGAGACCCTCACTCCAGAGGTAAGGGTTGTGGTTTGACACTTTAAAAAGTAATGCCCTATGGTAAGGGTTCCCCATCCCGTGCGGAACGCATCCCCATTTCCCAGCTGGAAAGCATTTCCTCTGCAATCCTGCCGGCCTCGGCAGCCTCAGGAAAGAGGAACTCTATTTCCAAATTCCTTGCCTGCAAGGCAGAGTGAAATATTCCCACTGGACATGTACACCCCAAGCTTCTGTCTGTAACTTAGTGTGTTGAATTTCATCAGCTTGATTTACAAGAAGACTTCAGTGCCTTGGTTTTTTTTCTTATTCTGAATTCCTCCTGCAGATACAAGCTTTATATTTTCTTCTGAAGTAACTATGTAGAATTTTATTGCTGGAGACTATCTTCGAGACATTGAATGAGAAGTGTTAGCTTGTTTGGTTTGCTTTGTTGGTTGCTTTTTTGTTGGGGTTGGTTGGTTTTGTTTTTGGTTTTTTTTACTTTAGGAATTTTGTTGATGTGTGTGGACTTAGTGAAAAGGAGCTATTTAAGCAAAGGTCAAGTACAAAATTGTCACTCATCACATGCTTATCTAGCTTATTTTTAAACTAATACACAAGTGTCTTAAGTATCACATGGTCTTTCTTGCATCGCAGACTGGTGCCAGACTTGGTGTCTTTGCTGTTTTTAAGAGATAAATGTCTAGCAATTTTGGTTTTCAGTGAATATGTTTGTGAGTCATGGATATTGTATAATGTTGCTGTGCTTCTGAAGCTTCATCATTTTGCAGAAGGTAGATGGAGCCTCCGCATTGTCACTTGGTATTAGACTGAAAACTGCAGCTGGGGAGTGTTTACTGAAGGGTTTGTTTAGTCATTCACATTCCTGTGTTCCAACAGTTTGTTTTAGAATGTTTGTTAAGGAGCTTAAGGAAGAACTCCTTTTACTATCGGTTTAGAGGTTAGGGTTTGGTTTTTTTCTACAAGTTAAGTTTATTTTCATTTTTATATA
>JAAGNO010020691.1:239914-250549 GCA_033439905.1 Ceryle rudis | reverse complement strand
AAGTGTCCTTGATAACAAATGGAATGAAAATCACTCAGTTTTGATCTTTCATTTAATGTAGATTTTCCTTGTGCAGGCCAGATTTGGTCCTTCTCTGCGCTGATTTCTTAACTTCTATCATTTCTTACCCTGTAGTTGAGCCTAAGCTTTCTGTGGTGTTGGGAGCATGCTGTGCTTCTTGCATGTGTCTTACACATATGTGTGCATGCTTATCTGTGTAGACACGTAATCCTGGAGCAGATCAAGTCTTTGGGTTCCAGAAGGGACTGGTGTTCTTGTTGGGTTCCAGCATCTTAGAGAGATGAGATCAGCTGTTGGTGCAGCCTCCTCCTGTACTTGACCACTCTCATGGTAAAATACTTTCTTTGATATAATTGCAGTTTCTTGTATTGCAATTCGTGTCCTTTACTTCTAGTCCTATGACCTTGAACTTCCAAGACAAGCCTAGCGGTGTCTTCACTGTGTGCTCTCATCAGCTGTTTGTAGACAGTGGTAAGACAGATCTCCTCATCCTAACAATGAGCAAGCCAGTTCTCTCAGACTTCTGTGCTGTGGGCCTGATCATCTTGGTGTCCTTCCTGTCTTCTTGTTTGTTGCTTAATGTCAATGTCTGCCTTGTTCCAGGGAGCTCAGAAGTGGACACAGCACTACAGATGCCGCCTCACAAGTGTCAAACAGAGGGCAATAATAATTGCAGTCTGTTGGTTTTATTCTTGAGAGGCCAGTCCAGCTGCACAGTACAGTGCATTTGACTTTCTTTTATAAAGGGTGTGCTGCTGGCTCATGTTGGTTGGACTTGTTGATATTAAAGGTCTTTTCCAATGAAAATGATTCTGTGATTCTGTGTTCAGTTTGTTGCCTGCTTGGAGCCCAAAGTTCTATTGCAAAGCTGCTTCCTAGCCGGTCCTTCCCTCCCCACCTGCACGTTTGCCTGGGGTTACTCTATCCTAGATGTGGGGCTTCTTACTTGCTGTTGTTGAAGTTAGTGAGGTTCCCTTTAGCCTGTTTCCCCAGACTGTTGATATCCCTCTGAATATCAGCCCTGCCCCCTAGCACATAAACTGCTTCCCCCTGCTCCAGCTTGGGATTTGCTGCAGATGTCTGACATCCCTTCACCGATGTCGTTAAGAAAGTCAGGAAATAACAGCGGCCCCAGCATCAGTGCCTGAGGAACGCCAAGGTAGACATTGCACTGCTCACTGCAACCCAGCAGGCCAGCCAGTTTTTAACCCACCTTGTTGGTCACATAGTCTGCATTGCAGCAGTTTGATTTGAAGGATCCTATGAGGCACTGTACCAAAATGCTGCCTAAAATCAAGGTATAGGACATTCTCAGCCTTCCCCCTCCCGCAGGCTCCAGTCATGCCTTTTTCTTCAGACAGCTCAGCCTCTCCAGGAAAATGTCATTTTAACCCTTGTTTATAAAAGCAAACAAACATCTTGTAGTGTGAGGTCATCAACTTGATTTGTGAAATGGTGATTTCTTTGCTGTGTTGGCTTTAGGTCTGTTCAACAGGCTGTGTGCAGCCAGTGTGAACCCCCAACACCCCGAAGCTTGGGGCTTTTTAAGAATTTTGTTAAAGTTAAAACCTGTTTCACATTCAGCCACTGCAAAGTTAATGTCGTAGCCAGATGTGGCTGTGGAAATACGACAAAAATTTCCATTTCAGTGTTGACTAAGGCCCGTAAACAACGGAATTGCTGAGCTACTTTGTGTTTTGTCTGTCCATTTCTTTTTATTGTTAGTCTTGATTTTGATGACCAGAGCTGCCTCTTGTGTATTTTCCAGCCTGTCATGTCTAGAAGGCTGTTTAGATCCTGAATCCCTAAGGGATTCTGTGGCCTGTTTTTAATGCTCTGGTTTGTGCATGAACTGCTTTTAGTCATGAGCTTTCTGATTTTCTTTTAACTGACTGACCATAACTATCTGAGTTGCAATGGAGGTGACAAAAAAGGGGAGAGAGAAAAAAATAAAAAGAAGAATTATTTTCACAAACTTAAGTCCAGCCAGAGCAAAAGTAGTTGTCTGTCTTGGCACTTAAAGGAAAAAAAAAAAAAAAAGCAGCTCATAAGTTATGGTTTCTGTCAGAGCTGGCAGCAGTTGAACTGGAAAAGTTTCAGACTCACCACAGACTTGAGTAGTTAAAGAGGAAATCAAAGCATATAAACACTGGCCAACTAGCTTGGAAGAAAGTCAGACCATTCCAGTCACTGGGACATGAGGACACCACAGGAGAGTTACAAGCATCATGGTCACTGAATGCAAGACAACAAGAAAAAGTTAAGAAAATGGCAGGAAAAAAAATAAAATACAAGAGAAGAGATGAGGAATCATCGGGAGGAGAGACTTCTAGACAAGTAAAGCAGATGGAGAAGTTGAGGATCATTATTTGAGTAATGAATAGCTCCTGCTTCCCGTTTTTCTGCACTGTTACTATGCTTTCAAACTCTATAAAACATTTTAAAATATCAAAATTATAGAATAACGAAAAAATATTACAAATATTAGTTTGCTTAATTATTCCAATTAGTTTCCCTAATTATTCAAAAGTAACTATCTTAACTTGCATATCCTAAAGGATACATGGGCAGTAAGGAAGATAGGTCCATGAAGATCATCTGACTCAGCTCTACAACTGTGTAAAGGGGATTAATTTGCTTTTGAAAATCCCCTTGGAGACTCTTAGAGGCAAACATAAGGCCCCTGGTTTAAACTTCTATTTTTAAAAGAAATCAGTCATTGGATTCTTATAAGAATAACTGTGTAAATCAGTCCATTAAATTGTTTGGAAAATCCCAGACAGAGTTAGGATTGGGCAATTATGTTGAAATGTGTGGTTTTCTTTCATTTTAAGTTGACAAAGTAATACCTAACAAAGAGTATGTACTTGAAGTATGTCTCTCTTTACTGCTACACGTACACTTTTGGGTTTTTTAGCAAGACCAACCATGTTATCACAAGACAGAGATGACAGTTAAGAGCAACTGCATAATATTAATTGTAGATGATGTTTAGATCCTCGTCCACACTGGAGCTTTTACCACTGCTGCTGCTGCTGCCACAGCCAGTGGTACCTTTTGGGGCAGAAAGCTTTGCGGAGACCCAGTAATCAGGAAGGGATTCTTTCTAGATTATAAATGCTGAGTTTGTTTTTATTTTGTACTTACTTCCATTATTTTGCCCAGACAATTCAGATCCACTTTCCCACAGACATTTTACAAGAACTGTTTTTTGGAAATGGTTCTGATGGCAATCTCAGAGAAGTTCTAAATTAAGCCTGGTAGTTTCAGTGCTGCTGAAATACAACCTTTTTGTTGGTTTTTTTTTTCCTCCCCCAGGATGTTTTGACCAGCACAAAAACAATACCTTTTATCCCAAGAATCTGTGTGGTACCTGCTGTATGTTACAGAATTAACTGCAGCCTAATGTTTCCTGTGAGATTTCACCACTCTAAAAGGGTCTGTCCCAGAAGCCATTCAGGAAGTAAAAACAATAGCTCTTATCACAGGCAGTGGTCCACTTTTCGACCATGATTTCTGTGGGGGTCATTCAGGAGCTGCTACTGTTGTGAAGATGCATGGTAAATGAAGTGGGTTGCTTATCAAAAGACACTTGACTCGCATTACCGTTCTCCTTCCCCTCACGGAGTTCTGCGGAGATGCTTCATTCCTGAAACAGAACTTTAGATGCACTCATCATCTCCCCTCTGGCTACAGAGAAATCACAGTTTAAATGAAATCTTGGTATTTTGTCTAAAAAAAAAAAAAAAAACCAACCCAACTTCGAAAGCTGAATTCTTTTAAAGCTTGTCAAATTGGTCATTGCTGTCCCAGTTAGGTTTTGCAGCAGATTCTGTCTAAGTTAGGCTAAGTCATCTGCCCCCAGTAGAGTTTTTTAATAAAATTATGCTATTTACTGCTTTAAATGCTAAGGCATTTGTCAAGTCACTGCTCTCTGAAACTTTATAAATTAAAGCAAGAATCCTGTTCTCAGAGGTCATTTTCCAATCACTGCAGTTCATTAGGAGGGATCTGAGAGTAGTAGTTGCTTCTGCATATTGAAATAGGGATGTGGGGTGTTCTGCCACTGCATCTCTGGGATTAGCGGTGAGCCAACTTCTAAGAGGGTATCTTTTCTATCTAAAGTTGCCTGTTGTAGCTATTTGTGCCACCTTCATTACTGTTACTTGAATGAGACCAGGAGTCATCGTCATCCAAATAAATGCTGTTGCTTTTTATGAAGTGTTGATAGAATTGATTACTTGTAGTTACAATGGCCATGGCATTTTCTTCTCTGTGCAACCACAGAACCTATGTACCTACCTGGGCTATGTCAGCTGAGTCACTCAAGATTAATGACTGTCATGATCTGCCCCCGAAGCTGTGGTCTGTGTAGCCAATGCTTATAAAATAATTGATGTCTCTGAATCGCAGAGGTTTAGTTGGAATTGCAGAGAAAGAAATCATTGCAGTCTCCAGTATTTAGCAATGCACCATTTTGGGTCAGAGTGGGGAATGCAGTTCTATGCAGCTTAGCAGTGGGATGTTTTACCTTAGGCATTAGAATGCCTGAATGCATTAATGGCAACGATTGCAGAAGTTCATATGCAGAATAATTAATCAAGAATTTCTTCAGACAAACACTAAAAGGTGCCACTGATACGCTTGATTTTGCTGATGTGAAATCATTGGCCTTGAAGCCAGTAAGTTGTACGTATGATGATACAACTCCATAGCTGTGACCTTGGAGTCACCTGCACTTGACTGTAGGAATTCAGTTTCACAAAATGCAAATATTTAAAGTACAAAATTAAATTGTATTCTAGCTTATCAGACCAACTGAACTGCCTTCTCTCCAAATTCCTTTTCATTAGTGAGACATTACCAAATGAAACACTGGGCTTCAGAGGTCTTCGGAAGAACAAACTTATGATGTATTTTGTTCCCATTTTGATGAGCATGGAATGGGTTGCAGAATTAAAAAAATAGCATCCTATAGTTGCATCCTACTTTGAGAAAACTGTGTGAGGTCCCATGCACTGTACAGCATTCCTTGAAAGATCATTCTGTTTTCTTCTAAAACTTCGTTGAGAAGCTTTTCCTTTTGAAGTTGGCATTGTACTTTCAGAGCAGCTTCTGAAATAGTTGGTTACAAAGCTAATTTCAGAGAAGTCCTGGTTTTATCATATAGAAAATGTTGTAACACTGGGTGCATCTTGTGCAGCACTGCCCCTGTGGCTGGTGTCCAAGCTCAGCCTGAACCAGCTGGGATATTAGAAACAGTATTTCTGTAATAATGTTTTCTTCTTAGACTAATTAGCCTTGAGGTACTGTTTAAAAAAAAAAAAACCATATTATAAGTCCTTTTAAATCTTTTTAAAGTGAAAACAACCTCCCATGCCCCAAATTTTTACAGGAAATTATCTTCCCTGTCATAGTGAGTTGAAAAGCTTTATTGTTACACGTGCAAACTTCAAGCAAAAGAACGGTTTCCTGAAAGCATGTCAGGCATATTAGACATGGTTTGGTTGGGTTTTTTTCCTGTAAACTACCTTTATTTTCCTCCCGATCTGTTGCAGTTAAGTTTGATGTAACTTGGAAATTTTGGAAGTACAAAGAAGCATTTGTAGAGGTGAAATACTGAGAAATGTTCATGGCATTTAACTCTATAGTATGGTATTTAACTGTAAATGCGGTATAAATACTGTTGTTAGGTTTACAAAACTTGGTATCCCAAGGGAAAAAATATTTGTAGAATTTTATGAGCTCTGGTTTAGTAACCTGTGAGTAGCATCTGTCTCCTTTTCATCTGCTGGGAGTACGTATTTCTGGAATTGCTTTTGCTCAATTGAGCAGTTTTCTCTTTACACCCCCTACAGGGTGTTTTTATCAAAATGACATTTGATAGAAACTCTAAAAGTGTCTTACAAAAGCCTGAATCTGTTCTGCAAACTGTCTTTTGAACCAAACAAATCACGCTCCCCTTTCAGGAAAACCAGTTTACTAACAGAGAATATTCTTGGCCTGGAATTATTGAGGCCTTCTAAGGAAGTCTGATGGTAGGTGCAGAGATGATGCGGGTGACTGTGATGAGCAATCTTTCTATATTTGTCCTGATGTGATGTTCCAGTGACGTTAGGGGCACTGCACTGCTGGCAGAATTTTATGGGTTTGTTTTTTTTTTCCTAAGAGAGCAAACTTCATAAAATCTTGAATTTGTGTAACTAGTGAGATCTCAGAAGGGCAGATATTGGTGTTTAGATTGAATTGAGATTGATGATATTTTACTTTATTTCTGCACATGTCTAATTTGGGAGCAGACCGCTTTAGGACTGGGTTTTGGTTAGGTTGTTTGGGTTTGTTGTTTTTTTTTTAATTTACTAGATTATTCAGGAAATTAAGGGGGCAATACCACCCTCCTTCCCCAGAATTAACCGCCTGCAGAGCAGCAGGGATCTTCTGTCATGTGACAGTTTTGCAGTTATTTGGCTCTCCCATCTTGCTCACAGATGCCTGGTCTTGGTCAGTCACAGAAAATGTGAGTGACTAGCACATCGCAGCCTGTAATGGAGCTGTTGTCTGATCCTTGAATGAAAGATGTGTTGTATTTTTCATGTCTGAGGGTAGAATCCTGTCTCCACCGAACTTATCAGCACAAGTCCCTAAAGAGGAACCAGGATTTTGCTCCTCATGTCTGTACTCTCATTCTCATCTGCTGCTGAAATCCACTGATTAGTCCCACTGAAGGGAAGTCTTTATTTGTCTGCTGTGTCATAAGTGTTCTTACTCATAATTAGGTCCATCTGTAAGGGGGAGCCTTTCATGTGAAGTGTGTTTTTTATGAGGAATATTACGGTTTTGAAAATGAAGAGTCTGCTTAATGTAATGCACAACATGAGCATACACTAGCTGAACAATGTGAAGACCACTGTTTCCTACGTCTGCAACAAAATTTCAGGCACTTGATCAAAATGCTGATGACGTTCTATTTGGTAACATGTTCAAAAAGTTTTTACTTAGCCACATGGTAGTAATTTATATATGGATAATATTTTACCTTGCTGTGAAATAGTTCTGTGTACTGGGCACATAGCTGATTAAAAGTTAATAATGCAAAGTACCTTAATCAGTTTAGTAT
Organism: Ceryle rudis; assembly: GCA_033439905.1. Lineage (NCBI taxonomy): Eukaryota > Metazoa > Chordata > Aves > Coraciiformes > Cerylidae > Ceryle > Ceryle rudis. The sequence continues at coordinate 243,411 of JAAGNO010020691.1, read as the reverse complement.
GTTGGAAAACCAGGACTGGTTGGTTTATCCAAAACACGTCGGTAATTGCAAACACAATGACCATTAGTATTTTTTACTTTAGATGTCTATAATTTTTCTTTGCAAAAAAGCTTTGACCTGTATTAATACGAATTAACATTTACAAACCAACTTCAAATGCTTCAAGGAGGCTTCCAGTTTAACACAAAGGAAATACTTTTTTGCAACTCCTAGTATCTTGGCTTTTTAGTCCCATATATTTGAGCTTTTGCTGTGATAAAGGATGGTTTTCAATTGGCTTTTTAGTCCCATACATTGGAGCTTTAGCTGTGATGAAGGCTGGGTTTTGAGGAGTACTTTACCTACTGGGTTGGTTTTAGATGATCCCCTTGCAGGTGAATGACGCTTACTAAGAGGCAATGCTCAGATTCTCAGAGTTCCCAACAGCCTTTTTCCTGTCTGTGGTCTGAGTATGTGGCAGCGTGGACTTATGAATAATTTGTTACGCTGGAAACTTGTAGTAGAGGCTGGTTTACAAGGGGAAAACCAGTTACAGATGCGTTGTTATGGTTTGGTTTAAAATCATTTTTTCAAGAGCAGATAATTCTGAAATCTGTGAAAGGTGGTTAGTTGAGAATTTTAACAAGTACATAAAATTTGCATCCTTTTGTTGGTCAGTTGTAGTCCAAGTATTATTTTAACTTTCCCAAGTTGGAATTGACAAATACGGTACACATGGGATTTAAAAGTTTTGTCTTTTTTTTTTTTTTTTTTTTTTTGGTTTTCTTTCTAGGATTGATAATTTTTTATGTTACAGGGAAATCTGTCCTATTGTGGTTTTGTTATATAAGCTCTTTAAGTACCAAAAAAACCCTCCCAACCTAAATTACTTGGACATTTCACAATATTTTTATTGTATAGTAGGAATAAGTGAATTCGCACAGAAAAACTTGGGGAAAAAAAAAACCTGCCTCCAAATCCTGACTTTGAGCTCCTATCCCCAAATCGATCAACACTACAATATTAATGTAAACTACACCTTTGTGCGTTGCTTGTGAAGGAGCAGATTTGTCCATTATGAGACTGATTTTGCATTTCTTTGAAATATAAGCAAAATTAAAAAAAAAAAAAAAATCAACCTGCAGAATAAAAACCAGCCCTCCAAAAAACTCAAATTATAATCTGTGGCCTCCTGTGAGCTGCCTTTGTAAAGGTGCAGCCATTTGCCTGCAGTCTTTTGTCATCTCCATGTTTTCTTTTAGCACTTTGCAGCCCTGTGTGGGGGGTGGGAGCTGCAGGGGCCTCTGAAGGGAGAGGCCAGGGCTGTAACATGTCGGTCCCAGTTGGTTTAATGTTGGCCCCTTTGTTTCCCAGTACCTACATTTCTAACTGAGGTTTTGTTTTGGCCGGCAGTTAGTGTTCCCTGAGTTGGGCCTGGTTTGCCCACAACAGTTGGAACATGGTGTCCCCACCTCAGGAGACCCATGAGGGCCATGTTCCCCTTCTCCACCCTCGCTGCCCCTGTCCCTCTGAGAGGGCGAGAGTCTGGCTGGAGTCCTCCTGGCACTCCATGGCACGTTTACTGTTGCTCTTTAGGATGTGACAAGGTGTGTCACCCAACCATCCCGCTTTCTGTGTAGCTGCAGGGAGGAAAGCTGGCTGAGCTCAGTGCAGGGTGTAGAGGGGAAGGAGTGTGCCAGTGGCATGACTAGATGGGGCCTGCTTAGAAATGAAGTGCTGGGTTGAATGGCGAGTTGTGCTTTAAAAACAAACAAGCAAAATAAAAAGGAATATAAAAAAGAAGAAAGAGGGAAATGTGCTCTGCAACCCTGGAAGAATTGAAGGACTTTGAAGGAGCCATGGATGGGAAGCAGAGAGAGCAATGAGTGGGCTGTGAGGAGAAGCCATTTGTGGCGTCCGTTACATGGCCCCTGACCTAGCAGAACACTTTATTTTGTTAAATACATTGCACAGAAAATAGTATAAACTAATTACCTGCTTATACTCCCTTGATTTCTCTTTCCTTTAGCCGTGCTGTAGATGTTTAAGAAAGATGAGATACAAAAAAACTGTTTCACATCTGGTGAATAAGCTTTTTTTTGAGTGGAAATCATTCACTTAGTTGGAGCAGGTTGTAAAGGTTCAGAATTAGGTCTTTCTGTTTGTTGGTGGAGAAGATCTCAGGGGCAGGAGGGCACCTGAGAAGGTCTTCTGCTCTGCACTTGTCATCCATTGCATGTGCAAATGAGGTATAACTAATGTGCGAGGGGAGTCTTTGTGGAGGAAAACCTTTAGAGCCTGCAAAGCAGTAATTTCTTAATCTTGTAGCTGGAAAGTTCATCAAAGCCTCCCTGGTCCTATCTTTGCTTTTGAAAGTTCTGTAGTGATACACGCGTAGTTAGTGTTAGCATTTTCTGGCACCTGGATGCTTTATTACATTGAAGCTGTGGGGTTTTTATTGGGAAAATTGACAGAATTTAAGATATTTTAGTAACCATGAACAAGAGAAGTATTTATCATTGTTTTGTGCTTGGTTTTGTGTGTCTTTTAGAAGTTTAACTGCTTTAGCCTATAAAAAGCTGTGGGTCAATATGAGCTTTAAAAAGGGGGGAAGAGGAAAAAAAAGTGCAGCAGAGTCTTTTTAACATTTTGCTTATTACATTCATGGCACTACACAGATCCAAAGGCTAATCCAGGAAAAAAGATACAATGAGTGGTTGTTTGTTTTGATCTTTCCACCTTTTTACTTAGAATTAGTCTGCTTTTACCTGACTATGTTGTCAGGTAAATTAAAAGCATTCACATTATTGCTTCAGTTCTCATGGGAGTTTTTCATTAACTCGCCAATCTTTTGGGACAAGCTGTCCTTCTAGTTGGTGATTCTCTCTCTTATTTGTTTTGTTTATACAAGGCAAATGAAAGAAGGAAAAATTAAGTCCAATGTGTTTTCAAGAATACACACTGTTTTAAAAAATCTGCTTTTAGTTTTTGTGAACTTTTTCCTCTCTTTTCTTGTTCGAGTTGGACTTTTTTATGTAATATCAAGATTGGAAGCCTGGAAATCCATCTTCAGTAATAAATAATTATTAACCCTATTATAGCTTTCTGAAAATATGTACATTTCCACTCTTTAATTTTGTATATAGTTTCCACTGATCATTTTTTCAACCTTTTATATAGGTGTGAAAGTTACTTTAAGAATGTAGGAGGATAAAACACTTTATGAACTATGTTATTGATTATAAACCAGGATGGCACTATTTTCTGGTTATAGATGTAAAAGCCCTTTTTTTTCAGATGTACTTAAATACAGCTGAGCTTATAAAGGCTTTTTTGTTTTGCCTAGAAACCGATTATTTTTGTTTGCTAAACAGGTGTCTTAATGCATGTACCTACTGCAAGACTAAGCATGCCAGAGGAGATCTAGCAAGTTATCCAATTGAAGAACTAGTGGACAGAGCCAAACAGTCTTTCCAAGGTAAGGAGTTTTATCCCTACAATAAAAATCAGTCTCTGAA
>JAAGNO010020691.1:204906-233754 GCA_033439905.1 Ceryle rudis | reverse complement strand
CTCTGCCATGTTTTTGGGGTTTCCTTTGTGCAGTCAAGTGGATCTGTATTTTACAGTTGTTTCTGTTGCCTTCAGCAAAAGGTTCCTTTGCATTATTTTTAGTTTGACTTGAGAAATGCAGTGGCAATTATATTAAATGATTGGTGTGTAGCTTTTTTCCTCATTGCTCTCTCCTGCTTCCTGAGGAGGGGAAGTGCAGAGAGAGATGCTGATCTCTCCTTCCTGGTATCCAGTGGCAGGATGCTTGGGAATGGCTTCAAACTGTGTCTGACAGGGGAGCTTCAGGCTTGACATGAGGAAACTTTTCTTTACCAAGAGAGGGTACTCAGACCTTGGGAGAAGCTTCCTAGGGAGGTGGTTGATGCCCCATGCAGTGTTCCCCCGATTTCTGACATATTTTCACAGAAACATACCTCCATTTATATCTTTTTTTAAAGTTTCTGGTTTAGATTTGCTTATTAGCCCTGAAAGGTGACAGTATAGTTGACAAGGTTTGATGCAAGGTGACTGATTTTCCACTTCTGTGAATTGCTGTACCTGGCTTTAGTGAAGAGAGTTTCCTCCATTCATTTCATTATGAGCTTTGATCAGGGTTCAAGTGTATCGATATGTTTCCTATGCAACTCTGGTACTTTATTAAAAGGAGTAGCATTTTTCTTTTTATACAGTTTCTCTGCATGTTTTTACTTTGTTTTGCATGTTTTTACTTGCTCTTCTGCAGGTAAAGTTGGCCATCTCCTCAGATGGCCAGGTGTGAACTGTCTTTGATCTAAAACACCATGCAGCCGTTGTTGTTCATTTATAGTGTGTTATCCATGTAGTCGGTAGTCCCCTGCTGTCACAGTGCTTCAAACCTGCTGCACGTGCCAGGTGATAGCCTCATGCAGCATACATTTGGTGTTTTCAAGATCTGTTACCAAAGGCTGATCACTCTGCAGTGCACTTGCAGTACGTTTGATGTTGTCATCAAAATATTAAACATACTGATCATCTCTGTGGCCTTTGGCCACCAAGGATTGTGGGATTCACAACATGCCACCGTTTTTCACAGAAATGTGAAGAATCAGCAGAAGGCTCAGACTGAGTTGAAAATGTTGTTAATAATTTCGTTAAGGGTGTAGCTCGTGGCATCTTCTAATTTTGTAGTTGCTAACAACTTTTAGTAGTACAGTCTTGCTTCCATTTCCTTATAGCTCCGTCAAACTCTGTCTGCTGCTTATAGTTAAAATCCTTTAGCTGTATGTAAGAGTTACACCAGGGAAAGGGTGTTATTCTAGACACGCTTAAAAAAAACCCCAGACTTTTCTTATTGAAAAGTCACGCCTTAGTGTGGTAGATACTTTGCTTCAGGTCACTTTTTTTTCTTTAAAATTTTGTGGTTGATTCAAATGCATTTTGCGGAGATTCAGTGGATTTTGGCTGTTAGATTTCGCAGGCGCGTTCAATGCCTTAGTCTGACTTCACGGCGCTGGTTTTTTACCAGTTCTGCTGTGAATAATGGGCATCAGAAATGGGGAAGGGGAACCTTTCTCTTTACTGCTCCACGTGCTAATGCTGCCTTCTGCTATTGATAGACGTTTTAGTCCAGTCAACCTATTTAATTGTCCATGTTGCAACCATAACAGTTCCTTCGCCAAAAAAGTCATGTCCATGCCACATTTAGGACACAAATGAATCACACCGGATTTTCCAAGTATTTAGTGTTACGTGCAAAACTCTAACTGGGCCCTTCCCTTACAAGGAAAACCACTTAGGCTCTCTTTACTGTTTGTATAACTGGGATTCCATGGTTGAAGTACTGTGTACCTTCAGGAAAGGAAAAAAGAGAAGAAAAGAAGGTGGCCCCAAAGAGCTTATCGTCTTGTGATGTAAATAGTTGAAGAGAAATAGGGTGGAATAAAATGCGATCGCATTCAGGATGATAAGCAATTGGTCACTGTATTGACGACCAAGACGTTGTCCAGGGTCTTGTACGGGATGGCAGAGGAAAGATTGTTATTGAGGAAAGACTGGAAGGAAGACGATGCAGTAATGAGGAGCGGTCGTTCATTTGGGGAGGAATTCTACCCCTAAAATTTGCAAAAATTCACGTTCCCCTGAAGATTTTCATCAGGCGTCAAAGTCTGTATGTGCTGACTTGTGTTTCTGAAAGTCATAATTCTTCTCTATAGGGATAATTACAATAAGTTTGAGTAGCATTAAATGGATTCCTCGGATGCTTTGGAATGTTGCTCATGTCATGGTTATCTGTGCCAAAACAGATAGGCCATTAATGCTGGAATATGAAAAAAACCACCGTGTGTTTTCTGAAAATCCAGACAACTGGAGTCAGACTGTGCACATCAGCACTCTCCATGATTTAACTTGCCAGATGTCTTGACACCGGTGCCAAAATTTCTCATAGCATGACCAGGTTACCTTTGTTTGTCTCCATTAAACCTTGCCCGGTAACGGTGGGTTTTTTATAAAGTTGTCCGAGTGTGCAGGGGTTGTTGCAGCTTAGGGTGTTGGAGAGCAGAATACCAAATGGCTGTGAATGCTTAGTGTGCATGCCTGACTAAAGACTCCTACAGACAGCAAGACTCCACTAATCTCTTAGCTTTGGCAATGTAAAGAACCAGAGAAGTCTGGTTAAGAAAGGTTGTTTGTTTTGTTGTTGTGGTTTTGATGGTTGGTTATGTTTTTCTGGTTTTGTTTTATTTGTTTGGTTTTTATTTAACAAGGAAAAAAGCGCAAGTTTTGGTTACGTTTGCTCTGTATAATTACTTTTTATTTTGTTATTCAAATATTTGCATTTGTGCTGCTTAAATCCTTGATTAAACCAAAATTGTTTAATTTCGCATGTATTTTGTTTTAAATAGAAGTTTAATAAAAAAGCCAAAGCAGAGATGTATGCAATTAAAAATACTACTTGATCTTCAGCCTTAGGCTATACTTTAAGCAAACACTGCAACTAGAAGTAGTATTTCTTTGCCATATTCCCTGGCCCCCTTTTGTGTTTTGTTTTGTTTTTTTTTTTTTTCACCATCCTTTCCTCAGGCCACCAGCTTCCTTGCTGGGAGTGAGCTCCTTGTATGAATCAGGCTGGGGAACCGAATGTTGGTCATTCCCCTCACTTTTCTCCCCTCTTCTGCCCCCCGCACACCCAAAACCACCCACCCCCCCTTTTAACTTGCATTGGTTCTCCATCTGGTTTACTTCAGGACTGTGTAAACACGTAGTGTAGGGAATAAGCAAGTGAGGGCAAGGGAGGACGGGGTGGATTCACAGCAGTGTTGCTTACGCTGCTTGAAAGGCTTGAGAGGACACTGGACTGAATGATTGAGCTACCTGATGTAGCGGGAGCTGTCCCACTAGAAAGACCACTGAAGTTCAAATGCAAGTCTCCTGTGTATTTCTGTAAAGCTCACTTGAAACACGAAGGCATCCTGTCCACGTTCTCTGTGTGACAGAAAGCTCCTGCATCTCCCAGGTACCAGAGCAAGGCAGGAAGGACCTGATGTGAGTTGTTCTGGCAGAGGTAGGAACGTACGTTCTAGCTGTGGTTGCTGCCTTGCTGTTTAATACTGTTAGCGATTTTACCAACACAAAGCATTGTAAGGATGTAAATTCCATCCATGGTTGCTATCCATAGCTGTGTCTCTTCACAGCTGAGGGTAGGCACTGCGGTCACTGCTGTGTAAGAACAGAAAGCTCCCTAATGCAGATCGGCAGGTCGTTGTGGTTTCATTTGAACTCACCCTATTGCCAATACATTTCCCTTGTAGTTTTTCGCTTTGAGCTTGTGCTTAGATTGTAGATGGGAAAGTTTTCACTTCTTTTAAAGCGGTTTTAGGCAGTTTTGTGTCACTTTCACTTCTGTTGTGAATTGTAATGCCTTGAAAATTTAATTCACTGTTTAGTAGGCCTGCTGAGGAAAGGACTAAAAAGCTTGTACTATGTACACTTGGCAGGGAAATAAATTAAGATTCTTGCTGCTCTTTAATAGAATGTGTGCTGGCCCCGTGCTTCCTCAGAAGAGCTGTTCAATCTAATGCTTGCTTAAAAATGTTTTGGCTTTTTTCAAATTGTTTATTTTATACTAAAGCAGTGTCTGTTATATTCTTTCCATGTGTATTCAGAGGAAAGCTGGATAATGTTGCTTGTTTGTTAATTTTATTTATAAATATCTTTTTATTAAGTTTGTGTTACTTGAAATGGAGCGTAAAACATGAGGCTTAGTAATGCCACAGCCAGTAGTTGAAGTCTTTACCAGGCAGATTAAGTTGGTTTTGTGTGTATTTAGTGTTGAATTTAAAAGCAATTCAAATTAAAGCACAGAATATCTTTTTTAATTGATCTTACTTTAAGGAAAAAAAATAATAATAGCTTTACTTTTGTTCTAAAATAAAAGTTTGGGTTTATGTGACTTCTTAGCCACCAGGGGTATTGGAATTTTTTTCACTATTTTTTTGCTCCCTTTTCAATATTTGTTCAGCCACGGGAACTTGTTGTGCTGCTTTGTTGGTAATGCTTGTACTGCTCGGTATTTACTGTTGGGTTTGTAAAACCTGGACTAGAAAATAGTTTCTAACCCTTATAACAGTATTATCATATCCAACCTTGCATATTATGCAGTGGTTGGCTACTTCAGGCTTCCCATTGGTCCTATGAAAATCCCCCAAGCAATTCCTACTATAAAACAGATATGGTGACCAGAATCCAAACTGAATTTAACAAAGCAGCAGTGCTGCGTTGCAGCAGCCACCTACCAAGCACAGTGTGGGCAAGTCATCCCTGGTATAACCAAAGGTAATTTAAGAGAACACAGCAATCATTCCCTCTGTTGTATTGCAGCAAATATCTACTTTTCCCCCATTTCACTTCAGCTCAAATGTGCATCATCTTGTTAGGACAGTTCTCCACCACTTTTTGTAATGAGGGCTTACCTTTCACGTTTGGATTTCATTTTGCGGTGTTGATGCCCCTGTTGTTAGGTAGTGCAATACCATTGTGACTCAAGTCCACATCATCTCTATATCTAATGCTACTATAAGACCGAAAATTTAAAATCGTTTTAATAGGAAGCTAAGAGCTGAGATGATCAATTCTGAGTTAACTTTCTTCCAAAGTCCTTTAGCAGTGCAAAGCGATTAAATGAAAAAAGTGCAGTTTACGGAAGCAGGAGACTTCAGTATCAAACAACTCAACTCGCGGCATGTGTGAAGTGTAAACAATCTGTAAGTAGTAAAAGGAGATTGTCTGATCCTTCATGCTGTATTCACCAGAGTCATAGTGAGAGCCAAACTCTGGGTGGTGACAAGCCCAGTGGTGACAGTGATAAAATACTGAAAAGATGCTGAATGCATCCGAGGAAAAATAAATTTACATGCCTAATCCACGAGATTTGATTGATCTTTGTTACGGTTAGAGGTTGTCCCTTCTTCTTTTACTTTCCCTCGAGTATTTCCTACTCTGGTAAGATGGAAGTCAGTATAAGTTCAAGTGTTTTAAAGCTGGCTCTGGACATAATGCCGCAGTGATTGTGACTGGTTGTGAAATACCAGTTCAGGCCTAGGTAGAAGAAAACATTACATTGATGCTGCTCTAGCATTTTTCACAGCTTTTAAGACAAAGTCAGACTGGTCAGTCTACACTTCTGTTTTGTTTTAAGCTTAATACATTGTGTAGCTTTTAGCAGCCTTCTGAGGGAAGCTTGTTAGCTTCTGTGGACCCATTAGAGGCTCTTTTCACTGGCCGAGACATGGCTGCAGTTTGTTGTTTTAACCACCCCCCCACCCCCCCAGCGATCATGTGTCTGATGTTCAAAAACTTGCTTTTGTTACTAAGGTGTTACAGAAGTGGTAGGTTAGGTATAATTTGCACCTGTACATTTTAGAGATTTCTGTGACCTCTCTATTCTAAACCCAAAGCAAATAGATCTTAAAATACAGGTTGTGGGACTTTTGTACAGGTTGGTAAGTTCAGACGTTAGAGGGATGGCTTTTACACACAGTTTGGTTGTATGTGGAACTAGATTAGGAGTAATCATGTCAAATGATGCAGAAAAATTGTTTCTGCTGTATCGCCCCATGAAAATAAGAGCTGTGATTTGTACAGATATCTGGGACTCCTGATGTGCACACCAGGGGGTCTTGATAGCTTAAATATATGTCTTTTTTTAATGCTGTGTGCATTGTGTTAAAATACTGAAAGCTGAAATTCAAATATTGCACGTAAGCTGCTCGAGGAGCTATCAGCGAAGGCTGAGGATACTCCAGAACCTTTAAGGAGATACCTGGTTTGACTGCGAACACCAATTTTTTCTGCTTTAATTTAGGATACTTGTTCATTGTTTGTTTTCATGTATGGGCCCAATGCCCCAAAGAAAAAAGGAAAAAGTAACTCTCTTGTTCTTAGTTTATTTGTAAACCAGGTCAGATACCCTTGATTAGCTCTCAGCTGGAGCATAATTTAAAACCTGACAGATTGAACCTAAACCACAGGCTTTTTTTCAGATCAGCCAAAGGACAGGGAGAGAAAAATAAAAGCTATTTCCAGTTCACAAGTAGTACAACAGTGCTGAATAAATCTGCAACTGTTAATGAATAGCTATTTCAAATATTTACAGGAGGCAAAAGAAAAGAAGATTGGCATCCAAGGCAGCTGTACCCAGGGAGAGCTATTAAAAGTAAACATGATAAATGATGTTCAAGTGCTCATATAGCTGTCAAATATCAGAGGTACTCAAAAGTGGAAAGTGTTTATACTCCATGGCCATGCTGCTAGGCATTCTTTTCCTCAGAATTTTCACCAAACTCACAATTAGCGGAGGAAAGGGGAGAGAGGATCTGATGTAAAATATTCAAGAACCTTGAACTTTTTGCTACATTAAAATAGACAAATGCTTATTTACTTTAAGTGAAAATCAAGTTCTTTGTATATGTTCAGTAATTTTCACCCTAAACTCATTTTGTTAGCCTTGTTTCCTAATAAAAAAATGCGATGAGTGTTTATACTCATAACAAAATCCTTTATTTAGCACTATTTCAGTCTCCTGCGGCAGTGGATGATAGGGAGGAAGGTGTATGGCTGTTGCATTGACTTGGTGTGAAACTTGAGGAATTGTATACACATAGTAAGCTGTGAGCTTCAGCTGCTGTTGCACACACAAGTTTTTCAGATTGTCTAGAAAGGATTTTTTATATATCAATTTTTAGTTCTGAGTTTAATGTATGTCAGCTGACTGCAGACTTTTTAGCAGAGACACTATTTTTCTACTTTACTGTGAAGTTTCTTGGAAGCTGTCATGCTGCTGAATTTCTCACGCCCCTCTGTCTCCCCCCGCACCCCCTAAAAGGGGGAAATGAAAAGGAAAAACCCTGAAACAAAGAAAAAATAAGAAAAAGAGATGCTTTATATGCTGGAGATACACCAGAAGTGCAAAGGACATGAGAATGTCATTACATAGGATGCAGAAGTAGAAATGGTGTGTTTGTCGTGCGTGGATACTGCTTTCTTCCCTCTTGCCACTTTTTTTTTTCCTTTCAAAAATGAATTTGAAAAAATGATACTACAATAATAACCCAGTTTGGTTCAGAAATAAGTTCAGGCCCTGTATTTGAGGGGTAAGCAAATGTGGAGTGCATGTAACAAGTGTATTTTCACTGAAACGCTGCAGGGGATCCGTGTGTTACACTTACATGGATTGCTGTCCTGCTTGTGCAGAAACTCCTGTCCTTCAATGCTGAAATTCGTTGTGAGGTGGGTATCAGCTCAGCTGTCTGAACCTGTCATGGAGAACAGCCTAAATGGTGGTAGTTTTACATCTTGTGTCCCGAGCTTTAGAAGCAGTTCTTAAAGTAAGTGTACGCTGATGTCGCAAGGGAAAGGAAGAAGAAATTTGAAAGCAGCTCTTTCCTGAACCCCTGTACATCTTTATTATTATGGAAGTGGCTTTGTGGTTTCCTCAGAATGGAAGTTCTAGCAAAATCTGCCAGATTAACTTAACAGATTGTGAAGCACAGTGATGATGGAAAAAAAAGTGGGAAAAGATGGGACCTCCCCAAGCCTGAAGACACTCCAGACCTGAAAGCCTGCCTCTTTTTTCCAGTTTTATCTTTCCAAGGAATCATAGAATGGTTTGGGCCAGAAGGGACCTCTGGAGGTCATCTAGTCCAACCCCCTGCTGAGAGCAGGGACATCCTCAACTAGAGCAGGTTGCTCAGAGCCTCGTCAAGCCCCACCTTGAATGTCTCCAGGGATGGGGCCTCAGCCACCTCCCTGGGCAACCTGTTCCAGGATTCCACCACCCTCATGGTAAAGGATTGTTTCTGAAATCCAATCTGAATCGACTCTCCTCTAGTTTCAAACCATTACCCCTCACCCTGTCCCTACAGGCCTTTGTGAACAGTCCTTTTCCCGCCTTCTTGTTGACCCCCTTCAGGTACTGGAAGGTGGCTGTTAGGTCTCCCCGGAGGCTTCTCTTCTCCAGGCTGAACAATCCCAGCTCCCTCAGCCTGTCTTCTCAGGAGAGGGGTTCCAGCCCCAAGGACACAGCAAATTCTATACTGGTTTCCTTAAAATAGAAGCTTTGTGTGTCACTGGGAATTGATTTAAAAGTCAAGACGGTATTAGATACTGAAAAGATTGGAGTTGCCATGGCCCAGTGTGCTTTCCCTCACCTTTGTTTAAGGGTGCCTGTTGCCTCATTTCCCATCTCACGGTAGGTATGCTACTTGTTTCCTTTCAGGGTTATAATCCTGTACTGCACAGGGTGTAATGCCTGAGTCTCTCCAGGGAGCTAATGTGTACTGATGTGTGTGTCCTAAGTGATGCTGCACAGTTGTGCCAGGTAAACCAGACCTCAGAAATACGTGAGGGGTTTTTTTGGTAAATTCTAAAGGTGAAATCTGAGTTGGCTGTGTCAGCCTTGAGAAGTCCATGTGGTTGGAGTAACAGCTTCTCGGTTGAAGTAGAACTGCCCAGCTAGTATCAGGAGGGGCATTTGGTTTGAATTTTACTTCTTTTGGAAGTAGAAAAAAAGCGTTCTCCCTTACCTAGTTATTTGAAAGCTCACCAGCATCTCGGCTGCTTAACCTTCTGTATTTAGTAAAAGCCCCACAACTTTCCAAAGTCCTTAAGGAGAGCAATAGGTAGTGGAGAAGGAAAGCAAGCTTGTTAGATATGGGTATATTAAAATAAAATTTGCTATATATAGATAAAACATAAGATTTTTAATCTGTATCAATACTCTGCAGAGCAGGAAAATCCAGTTTCTCAAGCTCTTTTTAACCCCTTTTCAGTTGCACTCTAGGAATCCTACTCACTGCAGGGTAGGGCTTTGCACTGGTTTTGGATAAACAATAAGCTGACATAGTTTCCGAGCAAGAATTGAATATTAGTAGTATCACTCCTGAAAAAGAAATAGTTTTTAACTTGCAGAGTCTCACTTGAAGAAGTATTTGTAACATTAATTGAACAGAGATCTATCTAATGAAAGTAGTGTGTCGTACTCTTCAAATAGTGCTGCTTATGAGTAAAGCTTATCTTTACCTATTTAAACTAAAATTTGTGTTAAACTGGGGGGTTGGACTTGACGATCTTTGGAGGTCCCTTCCAACTCCTGACATCTGTGATTCTTCACACAAAGTAATGTTGGGTTATCATGTGGTTCTTCTTCAGCATGGCTAAGAGCTGTTATTTAAACACCGGTGACTCGAATAGAGTTTTATGTAGCACACATTTTATTATAACAAAGCTTAATAAATAGAGCTTCTGCATGGAGGATGTGAAGAAGGGGTTAATGGAGAGTTCAAGAACATTCAGTTTGCATTAGCAGTAGAGAAGACATTTTTGCTCAGAAACATTGAGCTTTTTCAAGACCTTCTGGTTAATCTCTAAAGGTATAATAATGGAATAATAGTGTTGCAGAAGAGCCTTGGTATCCTGAGCCGAAGCAGAGAACCTAACAAAACAAAATTTCTCGCTCGCTGCTCTTTCAAAATCCATGAAGAGCGGTGGCTGGATGGACCTGAAGACACAGGGAGATGAAACTTCAACTGCTCAACTTCCACTGCTGGGTGGAAAGTTCTTTGCAAAGATGGGGATAGAAATTTGCTTTGAGGTTTAATCAGTCAGATACCAGTGTTTGCTTATCCACGAGAGTTTGAATAAGGAGAAGTAAGCAAATGGATTTGGGTTTTTTTAATGCTTTGTTAGAGCACAATATTAAATTCCTTTTTGAAGATGGATAAATAAAACAGAATTTTTATCTGGCATCTTAGATATATTATGTTTGGTCCTTTAAATAATCCAAGCAGTAAAGTTGTCATAAAATAAATTACTTTTTTACATTTCTAGTATTCTGTGGCAAAAAGTATCTTCCCAGCAAATAATAAAATGAAAGTTCTATATGGATTTTAAAGTTGCTTTCATGCTTGGTTATTATGAACTGCAATATCCTTTACTGTAACTTAATTTTGAAAGTGTCTGAGCTTAGAGTAGGTATTATAATGTTAATGTCTGTGACATGGATAATTTTACAAGTTATGGGAATTTTATTTAGCCATAATAAAGTTAGGGCTGTGAAGCTTATCTTCTCTTTCTCATCCCCTTCCCCCACTGCAGCTCTTGCTTTATAAAGATTTGCACTCAATTCTTACACATATCCGAACGGGGTTTTTTAATTTATTTATTTAATTATTTTAATTTGCATATTGGGCCTGCACAGTCTCCTTAAGTTAATTGTTTCATCTCTCCGGCTGTTCCTAAGTAGCCATTGTGCTGATCAAGCACTCGCTTCAGTATGTCCTTGATAAAATTAATGAAAGCATCTGTAGAAGCAGCGACAGCAGCTGCAGTGCCTTATGGAAGCCAACTTCTGCTTAACATTCTGATAAAAGAAATAGTTCTGTACTTGTGCTGGAAGCTAATGCTGGCTGGCTTACTTCTAGCATAAAGAGAGTTGCACCTGCCACGGCTAGACCAAGCACTGAGGCTTGCTGATTACATGTTCTTGTTAGTGTCATTGTTATTGGTAAAATGGGAGTGATGTCATCCTTATCAAACCCTACTGGCACCCTACGGAGTGACAAATAATTTCCCCACTGCTGTTTATCAGCATGGGCCTTGTTTTAGAAGTGACAAGAGTGCTGAATTTCCCCAGTTGAATGCTGTACAACCGCAGAGGTGTATGAAAATGAAATGGATTGATACTTGTAATCAGTGCGCATAGTGATGGTTAAGGTGTAATGAAACATAAGTGCACATTTAGGGTAATTATCTTGCTACCAGGTGGGGCCCTGGGGCTTTGCACGTATAGAAACCATTTGAGGTGGCGGATACGCGGGAAGAAGCGCTGCAGCACCATCTGCTTTTTTCTCATTTCCTCATTAATTCTTCTGCCCTCTAAGCCCGGACTGCACGGGCTTTGAACAGCTCTTGGACTGTTCGGTAGCTCCTGTCCTCCTAGTTGTGTATAGCCCCAAATACTGGAGTGGATATGATGCAAAACAGCAGCTCTTGTGAGTAAAATATATTAGTGCATCCTTCTAGAGCTCTCGGAGACATGCGTTGCATACCTCTCCTCTTTAATCTTCTCTCAAAATAGCTAGCAGTAAAATCTGCTCTGGTTATGTGTTAAGGAAATAACTAATATTTTAAGGTTTTCTGGGTGTATCGGTTATACCTCTTAAACGGGTAGTTAAAAATCCTAAGAATTCCTTCAGACAGGCATCTGTATTTTCTGTTTACTTCAGTGGAAATCTGTAAGCCTTAAACTACTTGCACTTCTTCTAAGTAAGTGATGGGAATAAAGGGTTGGTAGCTGAAAACACTGCAACTATCTTTTGCTCCTTGGAATCGCTGTGCAAACTGAAAAATGAGAACCGAGTGTTGTCATTCATCTGTGGTAGTTACTATGGGAAATAGGAATGTATATTTTCAAACTTCAAAAGGGAGTAGGAGCCCGTTGCCTCCAAGGACACTATTGACACAAGCTCACCAAATGTCTCAAATGTGGTAGATAACATCACATGTGCAACGTGGTTGCACATCTCACGCAGGGTAGGTTAATGTATCTTGGATGCCTTGTGTTTATCTGCTCTTGCTGATAGCTGATCGGTGTCTGTCCGTTTACTTGTCGGGAGCATGCTGCACAACCCAGTTTTTTCAAAGCAGTTTCTGGACCGATGGCCGTAGTCAGATTGTGTTGTTATGAAATGCTTTGTAATTTATTTAGCTTTTGTCTTCTAATGCATCTTTAGTAAAAGTGTCAAAGATGTAGAAATCTTCAGTTTTTCCCCGCTGAACATAGGTCACTATATAATTTGCACTGTTTGTTCCCTGTTAACAAAAGAACATTGCTGAATCTGACTGGGGTTTTTTGTAGTGTGTGCCAGGGTCCGGCTCATACTTGATGTAACTGCAGGGAAGTCAGTGGAGTAATACCTTGGATAAATTTCAGCCAAGTGTTACTAAAGCATCCAAGTTTTTCCTGAAGCCTGCCCTATTACAGCATTAAAAATCCCCTAAAAGTGACATCTGTCTAGGTATAAAACAAGTCTGTATATCTGAGGTGGCTTCTGGTAGCTATTTAGCATAAGTTAGCAAACAAACCCAGATTTTGGAAGTTAATGCTGATTTATGGAAGCTAATGCTGATTTACAGAGTTAAACACAAAAAACCATCACGCTGTAAACTGATTATTGCAGTGAGAGAAATGATGGGAATTTTAAAAACAGATATGTGTGCAAATCGGATGATAATCTGTGCTGCATATATGGAGAACGTAAGACTTTAATCACTGTAAATTTGAATGAAAAATGTATTTATGGATGGCAAAGCCATTCAATTTTATCAGCTTGACAAAAGGTAGTCAATTCTGGACATTATTAATACCTTTATGTCACTTCTGAGAACCCTTGCAGAATGAAAGCCTGAATGATCCATTTGTTCAGAATTCATTTGGTGACAGTCTTATCAGAGGAGTGCATCAGTATCTCCTGGTCTGGTGGGTAAATTACCTCTGCAGCCTGTGACCTGAGGAGCTGTACAACTCTTGGATGTGATGCTCTTACTGTGCTCATAATACTGGAGTATTCTGTTTATCCTGTTGATCTTACTAAGGTGGAACATTTTGTAACACTCAAGAAAAACAATATATCTTTGATGGTTTGGAGTGGTTTTGTCCTACTGTCACATAGATTCATTTTTCTCTTGGTTCAGGTCGTGGGGTCCAAGGTGATTCTCATGCTCATGTTTCTTTCTCAGATGGTCAAAAGAGGTACCCTGTACCCGTGGGTTAGCCTTTGCAGTGGGCACTGGAGTGGGTGATACTGTAATGGACGAGTGCATGCATACCTCCGATGTGTACAACTCAGGAATCCATTTACCAGCTTAGCTTAGATACCTGGTTATGCTGTCGATAAGCGTGACTTCAGGGACTGAGAACAATAGTGGCATTTTAACTGTCCCCATAATCTACCTTAAATTCTAATGCCTGATGTGGACTCGGTGCTCAGTCAGCTTTTCCTCCTCCTTTCTGACTGTTTCATATTCAGTGTGAAAGGCCAAGTGCATTCTGTTTGGGAACTTCAGCTTAGAAGTAGTTTGATTTGGGGGTGTGTGGGGGGTGAGATTGTGTTTTTTAATCAGCTATTGAAATGTAAAAGGTTGTGGGGTTTGTTTTGGGTTGGTTTGGTTTTTTTTTCAGAAAGCTTTACTAGTGAAGTGCTTACTACTAAGCAAGAAATATCTGAAGTATTTCTGCCCTAAATCATGGGAAATTCAGTTTTATTATTCCAGTTTTGGACGGAGTGGGGAAAAATAGCAGCACATTTGTCTTAGACAAGACCTTAGTTTGCAAGATTTTAGTGTGTGTTTTGTTCGTCTTTTAAACACAATTTCTGTGTCTACCTCTGCGCTGGTTTGACCACGACAACCTCAATCCCCTCTGACATACTTGCCTAGATGGACGCGTGTCTCTCTTGAGAAAAAGAGCTTACTTTGTTCTTGCAGGCATGAGCCTCTGGTACTGTTTCTGTTGGCCTTCTCTTTGCTTGTGATACGAGGTGGCAACTGTCAGTAGTAGTGGCCTTTCCAAGTTAAACGGAAGCAGCAGCTCTCAAACTCCAGGGATCTGTCTTCCTCTTCTGCACCCTCCAAGATATACATGCTGCGCTTTTAAAGATCAAGATGAATGAATCCTTTAATTCTATTACAGCTGATGAAAGAGCCAACAAAAACAAACAAACAAACTGAAAAGCATAGCTTCAAAAGACAGTTGGTTCTAGGCAAGCTTCTAGTTAAACTGTAGTGGCTTTTGCTCCTATCGTTTGTATTCTTAGAACAAAACCAGCTGTTATGTTGGAGACTTTCAACATAAAGAAGTTTAAGTTACATGCAGAAAAAGAACGGAGATTTATTTTTGTGTAGAATCTGTAGGTCATCACAAGGGAAGTAGCCATAACAGTGCAACTTCTTTGCAGGAATGATGCATCGATTGCTATAAATACTTGGTGATGCTAGTAAAAAAGTAATAATAGATTTATTTATAGTTGTCTGATAATACATTTACATTTTTCTGTTTCCATAATTATATGAATAGTACAGAAAAAGCTCATTAAATGATTTGACAGAAAAAGTGAAACCATTGTTGTCCAACGTAGAGGAGAAAAGTACTCCAAAGGTGATGTTAAATTGGAAATGTAGGGCTCTCTTGAGTTTGGAGATAGGCAAAAAAAGAAGATGAATTGTTGTGATAGGTTGTTCTTTCTGCAGAAGGTGAGAGGTTACGATGCAGTTGCCAAGTTAGTGGGTGGCAAGATGGCTGTGGGAACAGAGGATGGAATGGTCAATGCGAAATGCATCACGAAGACAGGACATGCAGAATTGCTTGAGTCCTTGAACAGCACATGAACTTGTGCTCGTGTTTATATTTTGGAATTCTGTACTGAGATGTTAATATTTTGTCAGGAAAGAAGGGCAGTTCTTACTTATGTCTGCTTGGGTTTATGGATCTTGGCAATATGAAGAGTGCTTAGTTCACAATAAAGCAGTGATATTTTAATTGTGAATTACTCTGCTTATATTGAATAGCATTTGTTGAATATATTTCTGTAACAGGACGGGTAAAAAATCTGTGCCTGAGCAGATACAAAATTTGATTCCATCTTGTCCCTTTATCTTTTTGAGTAAGTACTTTCAAGTTCTTGTATCGGATTTCTTTTTTCTTGATATCCTTAAGTTGCCGCCTGTCTTGATGTCAAACCTGACTCATGTACTTTATCTAAACAATTCATTTTTAAAAATACCAGCAATCCATTTTAATAATAGATTTTAATCCACCGCTCTCAATTATAACACTTAAAGGTGCGTGTTACTCTTAGCATGCCAGAATTGCTTGTGGATTGGACTAATTTATTAATTCTGGATGTGTTCTATGGGAATATAATGTAATTAGTTGAGACGGATTGGTTAGTATATGAAGTACGGAGGATGAGAAATTTTAAACCAGAAGAGGGCAGCAATGCTATAAAAACAATAATTTTGGCTCAATTATCTTCCTTTTTCTCTTTTGCCAGTAAGTCACATGTGTGTGCTCTGCTAATTTCTTGGACAGACTTTAAGATAAGTAGCATGAAAAAAGTCTGTTAATGCCATTGCAGTGGTTATTATTTCAGTTTTATGTCTTTGAACAGCTTCTTCCTGCCAAAAGGTATTAACTTGAAGTAGTACATGTAAAGGACTTGCTGACTCTCTTTTTTTTTTAAGGTGCATTTCTATTATGAAAATTGATTTTATGATGTTGTGCTGATTTCTGATTTTATCGTGTCCATCCTTAGGTGATTCAGAATAAAGTCTTTCCTGGCCTGGTTGTCACGATCGTATTCATTTTAGGGAGTTCAGTATCAAGCTGGGTACTTTTTCGTTTGCATGTTGTAAGCAATAAGCTACGCTGGCCAAATATACTGTGCTGTATTTTAACAACTTTCCTGTCATCAGAATGTGACTGCAAACCCACGAGTGTATTGCACAAATGTACAAGAGTATATAAGCAATGTTAAACACTTGTGTATAAACTGGAGGAGGGTCCGTATTAAGTGAGAGAGTCCCTAGTTATGCAGGAGTAAAATTTAGTTGACTTTCTGATGATGCATCAGTTGTAGGAAAAAAGTGGTTTCTGCTTTTCGGAGTATGTTCTCAGAGGTGGTTGGGGGAGAGGAATCGTTTCAGTGCATTTTCCATACATGCAGGAAGCTCGGTACGTTGAGGAAGGTGATGATGCCCCCCAGATTCTTATTATAGAACAGAGCTACTCCTCAGCACTCAGAAGTGCTGATACAGTTCTGTAAACGAGGCAGGAGATAGACAAACGGGTCTGCATTGCTTATTTTGGTGCCGAGGGAACATCTGAACTGCGGCTATTTTTATGGCGTTAGCCATGCGTGAGTACTAAGAGTTGTGGAAAAGTACATCTTGTGTAAAATCACATTTGTGAAATGTAAGGTTTGAACCTTCTTTTTTCCCCAGTGTTGATTCAGCCAGGAAAGAAATAGCCAAAAACTGTTCAAGGGTCCACACTGTTCTGTAGTCTGAGAGAATAAACCCAAATGTTCACATGCTACAAAAAACCTGTAATACACAGAGGGTGTTGCTTCACCATCTGGGGAAAAATTAGCATTTCATTTGTATTAGCTGCTTCTGTTCTGGTTTTAAAAGCTGACTCACTGTCTGAACATACTAGAGGGCTTCTCCCAGTATGTTAATTTTCAACTAGTCTGTGTGCTGATTGGTATCCCTAATAGCTTCCTGAATGTGGTGCAGAGTGCAGGCTACCGTGCCATTGTTGAACAGCACCATACGTCCAGGTTGCTACTGGGTAGGCCCACTGGAAAAAGCAGTACAAACCTAGCCGCCTGTTGTTTGGGTACATAGAATTAATTCTCTCTGCTCCTTCCTGGCTAGACGTGTCTTAGTCTTGTGTCAGGCTTGACTAAGAGATGACTAAGGGGAAATCGGAGATCGAGAAATGTTTGAAGATGTTAGGATGACGGCATTGTTTAAGAGTACCCGAGCTGTGGTACTTGGGTCACAGTCATTCTCCTGATTGCTTGCAGGGAATTTCTGGTGCCAGATTTCCGGTGCAGACAAGGCTGTAGAAGGTAGAAATATGTGGCAGTATGGCAGAAAAGCTCCTCCCAGTGAGCAGCACCCCCAGCTACCCACTAAAGATGAAATCATTTAATATTAACCATAATGTATGCACAGTAAGACAAACTGGGCACTAATACAAGGAACTATTGAGTGGCTGAGGTCTCAGATATTACTACATTCCAAAGGCATGAATTCTTTTAAAAAGACATATCCCTAAGTGTGTCTTCCAGCTCTTAATTAAATCCTACAAAATCCCAGCAAGACTTAAATGTTTCTACTGTTTTCTGAATCTTGCTCTTCCACTGAAAATAGTGGTTTGATTTCTTTTATTTTAAAAACAAAGGTGGAAGTTGGGATTCTTGCTGATAAATGCATCTGAAAATGCAAGATAATGTTGTAGGTTTCATCTAATTCTGTGGGCTTTGCTTTTAAAGATACATTTCTTTGACTTTAGATCTGTAATTGAGCAGCTTTGGCCTGATGTGCATTAAATCTGTATCTTGCAGAGATGTTTAAACTTTTTTTGGCAAATTGAGGGAAAAAAAACCCCAACAGAATTTCAAACACCTTAGAAGTTTTTTGGTTTGTGGGTTGTTTTGGTTTTGGTGGTTTTGTTTGGTTTTGGTTGTTTGGGTTTTTGTTTTTGTTTTGTGTGTGGGGTGGTTTTTTTTGTGGTTTTTTTTTGTTTTTGTTTTGTTTTGTTTTTGTTTTTTTATGAGATCATTTGTTCACATTAAAAAAAAAAAAAAAAATTTCTTCCTTGCTTCTCTTTGTTTCCTGTGGAGTTAGGTTACCTACCCAAGACGTGTGGGAATTGAGCACTAAAGTCCAGTCTCCACTGACCATATAGGGAAATAAACTCCTCATTTAAATACCTAAATGAGATACTGAAAAGCAGTGTGAATACCTCTGTTTTCCCCAAAGTAGTCAGAAAATTCCCTAGCTAGCATAGTTTATAGATGAAAGTATACCTAATACTACCTTTGTAGCATCCTGCCAAAATGGAAATAACACCTGAGCTGATGTCATGTTTTCTTAGGCGGTAGCTGGGAGAATTTTATTTGCTAGAATCACAGAAGGGTTGAGGCTGGAAAGCACCTCTGGAGGTCCTCTGATACCACTGCCCTGCTGCTTTTTACCTGTGGTGCAGGCTGCAAAACATGTTAACTTTTTCAGTCCTAAGAAGTACCTGGTAGGATATACTGCCCCACGCTCCTGGCCAACTTACTGCTAGAAATGTATAAATTACAGTTAATTTGGTATTATCAAGTGGGAGGATTTTCTCTATATTGTATTACAATAGGGTGTGAAGAAAAGAGCATATTTTACTACTGTGTACAATTCACAAATGAAAATCAGATTTATACAAACTGATTTCTAGAAACTTTTTCTCCTTGGGTTACTGAATGCAATATTCAGGTTTAATTACAAGATTACTTTTGGATTTCTTTTCAAATATTGTATGTCTGATGTTCACAATTTTCATGTGAAATATTTGCTGGATGTGTTGACCATCTTTTCCTATTCTCACTGTAGTCATGGATAAATTTCAGTTTGTAATCTACATCACTCTGTGTCAAATGTAACTTGGTCTCAGTTTGGTTAGACTGTGCCCTATCAGCTGCTTTTGGTTACTTAGTCATTCACAATTCTTCAGGTAATTATTACGACCATGCTGTGTCTAACAGATATAAATGCTGAATCTTCTGAGCAGCACTTTAAAGAGTTGATCTGTTAATTTCATATTATCACTGATTATATTGTTTGCAGTAAGGGATGTTCTTGAACTAGGTAGGTGTCATAGTTGTAACATCCTGTTGTAAAAGCTGTGTCTCCTTGTGTTCTGAGGGGTTTTGTCTAGAGTTTGAGTAATAGCATTCTTCTAACAGCGAAAGACTTTGTGTGCTTAAGTGAGGTTTATTTATTTAGTTTTTCAGCAATACTCTTGTGCTTCCACATGTTTTTATCTCCTTTTGTAGTTTTGGCTTTTTTACCTCTGGTGTATCGCTTAGCACATTATTTACTTGTGTCTTTTGGGTCAAGGACTGATTAAAATGGGTACATTTTATAATGAACATACCTGAGCAATGGGTCAAATGCACTGCAGGGTGGGCTGGGTTTAGCATCTCGGGTTTTACTGCTTTGCCCAAGTGTTCTTCAGCTGACACGCTGCCCAGCTTCCAGAGGTAAGCAGTTACTGCTCCCTCTTTTGTAAAGCTCAGAGGTAGTCCTGAGGGTGGAGAGGAATTTTAGGAGCTTCATTTTTAGGGTGTTTTTTGCATTAAAACCAGCAGCTGCTGCTTTTTTTTTTTTTTTTTTTTTTAAAAAAATCCCTCTTTGCCTTTTTTTCTTCTTCTGATGATAGAAGTGTGAGATACTAGATCAAAGGACCCTGCGTTCTGTTTCTTAATCTGGAGAAAGTTGCTCTGTGATTCCCTTGTAGAAGAACAGAGGGCTTTGTTCCATTCCCTGCACAAGAGATAAGCTCATGGACTTTCAGGCAAACAAGAATGTTCAGAGCTATATGAGAAATCAGTTTAGTTTATTAAACAAAGTACATGAAAACATGATCCCATGGAGCTCCATTAAAGTAGCACCCGTGGCCATAAGGTCTGGTTTGTGTTTTTTGTTTCTCCCTCTTTCCTAGGCCTGTGTCTCACCTTAGTCCTGCACCTTGTTGGTGTTAGGGCCTGGCCATTCATTTCCCTATTTTTTTGCCCATCCTGCACATTTCTGTTTGACCTGTGAAAGGGCAGAAAGAGACTCTCAGCTGTGTACAGCAAGGGCTCTTGATGATGGCTCCCTGGAAAATGTTTGAAAGTATCATTGGCTCTAACATAGCATCACCAGTAATACTTGACCTAAAAAGAAGTGTTTGGGCAGACAGGGCATTCCGGGGGCACCAAAGCAAGCACACTAATGCGATGAACTGGATGGCTTTGAACGGTGCCAACTCCAACCCTCTGTCTGTTGCACCTAAATTATTGTTCTTTTTTGCTTGAGGACCTGTTCTGGAAATTGTGCTCTCTGTGCACTTTGGGCACGGTAGAGCCAAAATCCTCCTGTGCTTTTTGACACAGAGCCAAAGGAAATGAATCCACCCAGGCAGTGATTCTCTGAGTGTGTTTCGGAGGAGGAGGCACTGGGGAGGCCATGGTGGGCTTGTAATTCCTACATGCCAATGGCTACTGAAGTCTGAGGAGCCGCCCCAGCCAACATGTGGGGTGGAGGAAGCCCTCTGGTGAGAGGGGGTTGTGCCCCATCCCAAATCCAGCAGCAGGTACTAGTGAAGCCAGTGACACCCCCTTCAGCGGGGTGTCCCGGGCTACTTGCCCACCTGGCAAGCTAAGGACAGGGTGGCGGGCACTCTGCCCGTGGCCTCCCCGAGGGCTGTGAGGGTGGCTGGCCCCGCTCCCCCGGGCCGCTGCTGAGGGGCTGCTGAGGTGCTGGGTGCTGCCCCGTGGCCTGAGCCGGAGCAGGGTGGAGGCAGCAGGTGCAGGGCTGTGTGAGCCTTTTGTCCTGCACCTGCTGCACATCAGGTGAAGTATGAACAGCTGTCGGACGTAAACTGGCATTATCCGGTAGGTGGGCCTGGACCCGGCCCAAATATGTGCTTGGCTTGTTGGTTTTTTCCCCCTTCATGTGCAGCTTGGCTTTATTAGCTCTTTTGAACCACAGTGCAAGCAGGCAGTGGGGGAAAGGGTGCTGGGGATGCCTTCTCAGATGGGAAACATTCCCACTAGCTCATGCAGCAGGGCTTAAGCCAGGACCGCGGCGTGTTGCAGGGTTGCTAGGCATTCTGCTCGCGCCCAGGTAGCTGGAAGTTGCACCACGTTTAAGTTTTCAGATAAGCAGACAGCCCGTTGTTTAACTTGGAAAACATTAACTTCTTTGTGTGGCTTGGGGAAGTGCAGCAATAAGTTGAAGGGTAAAGAGAATAGAATAGAAAGTAATACTGGTTTATTGTTTTTATAAAGGGCTATGATTGCTGTGTTATCAAAAGTGAATTACAGAGACTTTTTTTTGCTGTTGCCTTCCCTTATGAAACAGAAGTACATTAATGATAAACATTTACAGTGGAAAATTTAAGATACAAATATATCATTGCACTATGTGTACTAAGCATAGGAAATACCACTGTAGGTCAGTACCATGACTTAGCAAATGTTTACTTTTAAAGGGCACCCTCTTTTTACAACTTTTTTTTTAAGACATAGTTGTGTACAAAGTGTTTATATATCAATAGTAGTGTTTAGGGAAGAGCCGAGTGAAGAGAGCGGGTAAACCACAGGAGAACTCATTATCCTTCAGCTTTCTGATTTTCATTTCTTTATCACTGGGACTCTGTAGGTTTTTGTGCATTGTTAATCCAGTAAAGGAGCTATAACTGTAATTAGCTACAGTGAGAATAAACGTAAGTCAAAACAAACTGTCTCTTTTGTGAGCGTCCTTCAACTTCTGAGAGCACTGTAGATGGAGAATTCTAAAGCAACCAGCAGTGAATTGCCCAGATTATTAAACCTGTGCGGTGTCTTTGTTATGAATATGCATGAAATCTGAGGAAGAATATGATTCTGGGCAGAGTAAATGCTAGTGACAGATGCAAGTGAAGAACCTAGACAAATCAGAACAGTAGTCTGGAAAAATCCAACAGCTATCCTAAATTTTTGAAAGAGGAGCTCTTGAAATGAGAGTATGGATGTGTCAAAATGTTGTCACTGCTGAAATACAGTTGGAATTTACTGATAATTGGATTTGGTTTCACAATATCCATTTAATAGCCTAACAGGTTGGGAAGGAGTGATGTAGTTACTTTCAATGGTGAAAGTTTTATTTGTAGGCCTATTGAAAATAGATCGGAATTATCAGTGTACAGTAAAAATGTTTTGGGATGTTTGAGAGATTCAAACAGAGGAAAAAACCAGGTCTCTTGCATTGATTTTTACTCTAGGAAACAATCATGAGAGAGTGAGTCAGTCCCCAGGGGACCTAGGGGAAAAAAAAAAAATAGAAAGGGAAGAATAAGGAAGTTAAACTTTGCATTTGGGGTTATTTTGTCAGCCTAAGTAGAAAAGGAAGGAGGGAGTGGTTCAAGTTAATACTGGTGTTTTATTCACATAAAGGCAGGTGCATGCCCAGCTAGGATGTACTATCTGGGGTGGGGGGGGAAGTGTGGGGTTTTTAATGCAGAGAAGTTACTTACATGGAGGTACAGAAAATGTTGTGTTTAGAAAGAGTAAAATATTAAGCAGATTTTAAGATATTGAGAAGTTGCATCTTATGAAAATCATGAAACAGTTTTGCTTTTCTAAACAAACTAAAAAGTGATCTGATATTCATGTGGGGTATGAGAAGAACAGTTGGAGACTGGTGTGTCTCCTTAAAGTGTGGTTCAGTATGACAAGAAGCAGACTACCTCTGGTCTGATCGTATCCTCCTCTCTTCATGTGCGAAGGCCACCTGGAAGTAGAGAGGATAGTTCAGTCTCCTGACCTGTTCAGCTCTTAGTGCATTGGCTGGAACTACTCCAGTTCTAGATCATTAAATTACGAATCAGCAGTTTTAGATGCTTTTAACACTAACAAGATTTGGCGACAGGTCCTCAGTGCTTTGAGAAGCCCTCAAGTTCTAGTACCCAGAAGAAAATGAAACTCTCTGAAAAGGCAGCAGTCACACATAGTGCTATCCTGTCAACTGTCAATGTCTTTGTGTAAAAAAAATACTCTGTTGTGTGAAGCTAGGGAGAAAATTCACCCAGTTTAGGTAGATTTCTTTTCAGATATTCTGCTTAAGGGGTATCTGTTCTCCTCAGCACCTTGGGAATGATCCTGTTTTCAGTAGCCTTCCATTTGCAGTGAAAGACCTTCATGTTCCTTAAACTTGTTTATGAAGAAATACATTTTGGCTCTCTCTGGGTTTGTTGGTTCAAGAGGAACTGAAACAAGATGTTCTCTAACAATGGATAGTTCACACGTTCAGAGTATAGAAACAAGCAAATGTTGTATGGCAATATAAGGAAGCAGAAACATCTAAAACGAAGTATAAGGTGGTGACATTTTATTACCTCTATGTATATTAACAGCCTTACAGATTGCAAATTTAAATGAATTCTGGGCAACTCCCTGTGCCACATGAATTGTCAAGGTTTATTGTGACTGGGATAGTAATTTGTTCATCATTGTGATCTGTTGTGTCCTGTGGCTTTAAAAAAAAATGTACATTGAAATGTGGAAGTGTAATATATTCAAGCACTTGCAGGTGCAATAAATACATGTGATGCCAAAACCAAGTAACTTGTATATTTGAGAGGGAGACTGTTGCTTTCAAATACAGTAGTAAGACTGATTATGGTGCCATGTGCTTACTTGAATTGTTTCTTTTCAAGCATCTGCTCCCTTACTGAAAATGTATTTTTGAACACCTGCAGAGCACAACCATTTCCCACTTCCTTCCCATATAATGGAGTTGTATTTGCTAATGGTTCAGAATCCAGCAAACCCCCAGGGAGAAGGGGAAGGCGCGTTTTGTTTTTTATCACTGTGAGCTCTGCTGTGTCAAGGAGCATACTGTGATAATCTCCCTGTGCAAATGCTAAAACTCATTGTGAGGTGTTTGTTGGGGGTAGCTGCAGGGCTTAGCATCTAAAACAATCCATTTGTAGGTGCAAATTCATTTTATCCAAACTTTAAAATGTATTAGGCTACCCGAGGATCATGCACACTGTCTAATGTAAAACACAGGGAATTGTTTGACTATTTACTGAAGTTCCATTTTATCCATATCCTAAAACCTGGAGAAATAACGAAGCCCTCTGGTAGGAAGGAAGGGAAATAATCTATAGTTGAGTTCTGTAACTGCTGGAAAATATATGGGAGATCAGCTCTTCTCATTTTATCTTGGATAGTATAAAGAGGTTTACTGCTCATAAGCTGTGAATAACTCTGGTCTGTAGTCTGGTGGCAAAATATTTGCTTGTTTGGTTTATAGTGTGACGGTATTTAAACTGCTGTGGTTCGGGGTGCTGTGAAGTTATTAGCAAGTTGTTTGGTTGGTTTTCTTAATGGTTTGTTGATTGGTTTGTTTTCTTTTTCATGTCCAGGCAGTTCCTGCTTTATTTTTGTTGCTATCCTTGCACCCTGGGTTTCGGAATACAGTTTCATCCTCAGTATGGAACTCAGGTGATGTTTTTCCCCCAGTGCTGTTCACTGACAGTACGTTCTGTGCCACCACTGCGGGCAGGACAATGCAGAGCTGTTTATTCCAGGGGCATTGGTATGCCAATGGGAAGCTTCTTTACCAGATACATTTTCACAGTGACTGATGAATGTAGTTGCAAGCACTTGTGGTTGGACGAAACGTTATTGTTAATGCTTCCTTAGCCAAACTGCTTAGCTTACCTTGCTTAGAAAGTCTTAGCAACTCCATTGAAGTGTTTGGATATTGTACAGTGAGCTTCATGTTAAAAATATTTTGAAAGCATTTACCTCTAAATTAATGGCTATCCGGTATTTTTTTTTTTCAGATGAGAAGGTATTTATTAATACTATTTACTTGCAACTAATGCTTTTGGAGAAGAGAATATAGAAACTCTAGAAGAAGATAAGGTTTTTAGAACTTAATATTTGTCGTCTGTTTTCTATCACGGAGTAGACGTTGTAATGGCTAATAGTTTTTCAGTGTGCTGTTCTGAATCTCCAGAGACAGCCTGTCTTCACATGCCTTTCAGTCTTAAAACTTTTCTTGTGTCCTTTGGAGGATGTTAGAAGTCCTTGTCAGTCCCACGTTTACGTGGTTGAAAACAAACCTGTACGTGTTTAGCTTCCCCAAAACCTGCTGATACAAACTGACAAGTGTAATTTTAATAGAAACAGTACTAAAAAGCTTCAACTCGAGTATAAACCACTCATGACTGTTGAAGACTTCACTCCTGCGTGATCCTCTTAGCTGTGTCTCTGACGCTAGTGTAGTTATTAGAGTAAATCATAGTTTTATGATCATGACTTTGAAAAATTTGATTGCAGCCAATGTAAGATCTTATAAGAAAGGCACAGTGTATGTAACATATAGCTCTTTCCATTTTCCCATATGATAAACTTCATGAAATTCATATATTAGGCTTTAGTATTAAATGTATTAACATTTCTGGTTCCATAAGAAGGGGTTTTCGCAGATAGAACTAAGTTGTTCATACTCATACAGCAAATTTCCCAGCTATTCTTTGTGAATTTATTAGCTTTACATCTGTGAATGGACTAGAACTTCCCCGCAGTAGAGACAGATAGAGGATTCAGACTGTCCTGTTACAGATGAATCTAAATTGAATTAGCTTGTGTCTGCCTTGGACTCACTTCTCACAAATCAAAATTACAGCTGATGAGGTAACTGATACTTGTCTGAGTCCTGGCAGAGCACATACACTTTTGATTGCATTTACATATATACTGCATAGATAAATCAGTTTCTTTCCTTTTTTTTTTTGCTTCCTTTTGCATTTCGAGTAGTGTCATTTCGATAGAAGGTAGGTACGGATAATTTGCAGACTCTTAGAATTGCAAATCCCGATAGCATTTACGACCTTCCCACTTAACAGCAAAAATGTTCC
This sequence comes from Ceryle rudis, assembly GCA_033439905.1. Classification (NCBI taxonomy): domain Eukaryota; kingdom Metazoa; phylum Chordata; class Aves; order Coraciiformes; family Cerylidae; genus Ceryle; species Ceryle rudis. The sequence continues at coordinate 208,016 of JAAGNO010020691.1, read as the reverse complement.
AAAAAGCGTTATGTGCTGTAGCCTTTCCTACTGGTTCAAAATAGTAAAATCTTGATTTTGGGAAGCTAACTACAATTTTGATAAGTGTATATATAGAACTGGTCACAGAAGCATTATATTTTTTTATGGCAATAAATTGCTCAGAGATCTATGACTGCTTTTTGCAGCAGCGTTTATTTTCATATCTCTCAGATTCTGCTTAGTAGGCAACAATTTCACAAGCCCACATCTTTCTTTCCTTGTTTTTGTGCAGTCTTCCAGGGCTTTTTGCAGCTGTGCATAACGCATGGTAGTTGTAGGGCTGTCCAGCTTATTGGGTTTGCACTTTAAATTGCAAATTTTACAAACAGCTTTCATTCTAAATATTCCTTTTGAGGCAGTTTGCTTTTATCTCTTTCGGAAGGAGGAGGATTTCTGCTGGAGTGTTGTGAGTCTGCTTGAGGATTCCCTGGTTCAGGAGTTAGATCTCCTTCCCCCTCTCAATTCTAGAGTTTTTGTTGCGTTTTGGTTGGTTGGGTTTTTTTAAGTTTCAGGAAAATAATCAAGAACTCCTGCAATTGTACTGCTGGCTGTAGAGCTCTCTGAGCAATTTTGGGGGCTTCTCCTTCAAATACAAAGGACTTCCTGAAAGGACTTCTTTTTTCCGCAGTTTTCTGTTTCCACCTAGGAAGAATGTCATACATGGATCTGATAATTATTCACCCTGCTAGGATTAAGCATGCTTGTGGGAGAAGTATAAAAGGCTGCTTCATACAGGTTTGCTAAGCTGTGTTAGATGTCTCTGAAATGAACATTTCTGGAATTCTGCCATATTTGTATGTGAATTGTCAGACGTTGATCTCAGTCAGAACCTTCTTTAAGAATGATACTGAAGTGCTGCTTTTCGTGATTTTTTTTTTTTTTTTACTTTTTCTGTTGCTTATGTTGCACAGAAATCCTATAATCAAAGTTTAGCTATTAAACCCAGTATTGCACTTCCCTTGTTGGTTCAGCAGTTTCAAAGGAGTCTGGGAAAAAAAACCCTAATGAGGCCAATATATCAATTGTATAGGGGATTCCCCTCTCCCTACTGAACCTGAACGTACGTCTGGAGGCGTGTGGACCTGTATTCCCTTCCCTCCATCTAAAAGGAAGAATGGAAACTCAGTCTTGTCTGTTTTCATCTTTAAGTTCACATGGAAAAAATATGCAATCAGATCCATAACCCAATTAACAATTTTTGGTTAACTTTCAGGCCTCCATTACTAGCTTATAACATTTATGCACCTTTGGCGTGAAGAAACTGGCCGAGCTCTGTGTGTCCAGTTACAAGTGAATACTTAAAGATGTGGCCTGAAAAAGCATTTAGATGCCTGTTCATGTGCAATGACTTTTTAATTTCACCAAAGATCGACTGATTGAATATCTTTATATATCAGTCATTGTGCAGATTGACAGCCTTTAATAGACCCGCAATAAAAATCTTTTCCATATAGAAGGAAAATATTATGCTAAGATTAGTTCTTGTCAAAATGTGGCTTCGAAATACAGTTAATTTTGCTGTAGCATTGGGACTTTTAACGGCCATATATTTCAAACAGGGAAATTTGATTCTATATTGAGTCATTAACCATGCCTCAGTTTATGTACTTAACTTGGGGTTTTATTTGCTAAAGCTTGGAACAGTTATAATAAAAATGTTACATTTGCCTTTTTTCCTAACAATATTCTTATACATGTCTACCTACATCCTAGTATTAGGAAAATAAATTTTTTGGGGAAAAAAAAAAGTTAGCTTATAAGATTTATTATTATAAGAGTTACTCTACAGAATTTTTGACAAGTGGCTTCTGTTTGGTCATTGTTCCCCTTGCAGTCTGTTCCCCGTTCGCTCAGTGCCTTCATTAAAATACAGGTAGAGAACCAGCAATGCCATTTCTCGCGATTTCCAAACAGATCTTACAGAGACTTCACACCGAGGTTTGCACTCTGGGCATATAAGGATTGAGGACCATTTTTTTTTTTTAAGAGCTGACTTCTCACTTTAAAATTCTGAAGATCATGTTTTTTGGATAAAAGCTTTGAGTGAAAGTCTTGACTTGGGTTAAAACATTGAAGCTTTGCACATCCCACCCAAGCCTACGCTCTTTGTTGAAAATGTGCGTTCTGACTTCTCTCACATCAGTGATTTTTTTTATTTTTTAATTTTTTTTAAGTTAATTGAGCTTTCCAGTAGCGACTGCTGACATTTCAGGTGTCTGAGTGTTCTCTCTTAAAAACCTGTGGCCAGTTTCTTACTGAAATGTAACAGTTGCATTCTTGCGGTGCTAAGAAATTACTGGGCCCTATTCTGCTTTTCAGCTTAAAAAAAATAACTTGCAGGAGAAGTCTGCTTGCTCTGTAGAACATCCAGGACTCAGTTAAGAATATGGTGTGTGTGCATGTTGGGTTTTTTCCCTGAGCAAAATGGACATTTAATCCCAGAAGATGATTTTTCCTGGAAAGTAATTAATTTCTAAAGACAAACTATTACAGTAGAAGCTATTTTGAAATCTTAATTATACCATTGATCATATCCAATTTACAGACTTCTGGACATGACAAAATGAAGCCTGTAGGTTTTTTTTTTAGGCACTGAAAATTAGATGTATAATTAGTCTATTAGTGTCATTATTAATACAGTATTTCCTTTTCCTTACCGATAAATACTAAAAGCAGAAAATTCTACTTTCAAATATAATTATGATCGTAACATTTGTGATCCAGCAATTTTAATGTTAATTTGTCACTCGGTGCCACTGGAAAGAAACAATTGTCATTGGAGATTATTTTCTGGACTGGAAAGTTGTGTGGCTTTGTACTTTATTATTTTTATAGGGTGGAGAAGTTTTCCTGGTCTGTGTCTGAAAAAGGGGGGGGGGGGGGGGAAAGAATAAAAGTGAAATGCCCTGGATTTTTTCTTTCTGGAAAAAAAGACTGAAGCCAAAAAAATCACGGATGTCATAACCCCCCCCCCCCCCCCCCATACTAAAATTGATTGTTCCTTCTTTCTGGGAACACATGAACAGAGGACCACCCAGTGAGAATATCAAGCAGCTGATGTGGTGAAGTTGAGGCACTTTCATCCAAAA
>JAAGNO010020691.1:177126-196213 GCA_033439905.1 Ceryle rudis | reverse complement strand
GGTTATTTATGACATTTAATTTTTCTTTTAATTCTTTAAAATGACACATTAGGCATTTTGAAACTTCCTGGACACACGGATAAATAAAGATAGGTCTGAATGCAAACCTAAGTAAATAAGTTCCGTAGAAAACGGAGGGAGAAATTCCTTATGCATGAAATTTCAACTGTAATTCCAGCATCGTTTGGCCATGTTGCTATAATATATTCACTGTAAAAACTAGAAGCTGTGTAAATAAGTGAGTGGCAGTTGCCCCAGGCAGAAATTTTTACTGATGCAATGAGATAAAAGTAATTAAGAAACATGTAGACTGATGGGTAATTAAATTCATGGGAAGCATTTTGTAACTAATTACTATGTTCTAATCACAGATTGCTTTCTATTTGTCAAGGTAAGTGTATATAATTATACAGTTCCCATTTTCTTTCATCTAAAATCATCCCAGTTGGATGAGTGGGGGTTTTTTTGAGCAAGCCCAGGCCTCTTAGTTTTTGGCAGTTCTTTTTCCTTGGAATAAAACAAAAACGTGGTGGTCATCTTCTTGCCCAAATCCAGGTGGCAGAGCCGGCCGCGCTTACCATGGACTCTGTCTGCTGTGCTTGCATCACGTCACGCTTGGTGACACCTTGTACTCTTTGGTTTTCTGTGTTTGTTTAGAAGCCTGGTGATGTTCTGATGCGCTTCGCTAGACTGAATTCAAACTCCAACATTTAAGCATCTTAATTGTATGTTTTTGTATGCCTCAGCTTTTAAAGTGCAAATATTTTAATAGTTGGAATAGAAAGATTTCCTTTTGTTAGGAGGAGTGTTACAGTTTATCGTAGTTGTAGAATGGTTTGGGGTGGAAAGGACCTTTAAAGGTCCTTTAAAAGTCCAACCACCCTGGAGTGAGCAGCGACATCTGCAACTAGGTTGGGTTGCTCAGAGCCCCATCCAAACCGACCTTGCATGTTTCTAGGGATGGGGCACCTACCGCCTCTCTGGGCAACCTGAGCCATCCTCAATGTTAAAAATTTCTTCCATTTATCTAGAGTAAATCTACCCACTTAGTTTTAAAGCCTGATTTACCCTTGGTCCTGTCACAAGTAGCCCTGCTAAAATTCATGTACCCATCTTTCTTAAAAGCCCCCTTTAAGTATTGATGAGCCACAATAACATCTCCCCAGGGCCTTCCCTTCACCAGTTTGAACAACCCCATCTCACAGCAGAGGGGTTCCAGCCCTGCCATTATTGTTGTGGCATCCTCTGGACCCACTTCAACAAGTTCATATCCTTTCTGTGCTCAAGACTCCAAAGCTGGACCCAGCACTGCAGGTAGGGGCCTCCGCAGAGTGGAGCAGAGGGAGAGAATCATCTTCCTTGACCTGCTGGCCATGCTTCTCTTGTTGCAGCCCAGAACACAGTTGGCTTTCTGGCCTGAAAGTGCATATTGCCAGCTCATGCCCTGCTTTTCATCCACCAGTACTCCCAAGCCCTTGTCTGCAGGGCTGCTTTCAATCCCATCATTCGCCAGGCTGTATTGATACTGGGGGAGAGATAAGGCTTTGTTAGTGTATGCCTACGTAGAGCTTGCCTGCTCAGTTGAGGTTTTTCTTCATGTGACGCTTCAGTTTGACTTTAAGTTGGTTTATATTTTCAGATTGACAAGGTGTTTGAGGCAAATCTTACTCTGTATCTATACTTGATGTTGCCTTAGAATACAGGATTCCCCAGTATGTTTTATCTAAGCCCAGATTTTCTTTGAATGAAGCCAAAATCCTGGATTAGCTAGGATATGACAATTGTAGACATCTTTGGAATTGCTATTCAGTACACTGTCTTTTATTATAAAATGATGGTTTCATCTGTAATCAGGGAAAAGTTTGCATTTTCTCCTGCCTTGTTTACACCTTGAGAAATGATTGAAGTAGGTAACATGAAAGTATTGCTTCTTCATGCCCGGGAACTGCCATGAATATGTAATAAGCTTGTTCTACCCCAGCGATGGTCAGTACTGGATGCTTTGGGAACAGTGAAAGAAGCAAGGCAGCTTGAGGTCAGCCTTAGCTTAAGCCTTCCATAGCCTTCCAGCTTCCAGGGCCCTTCCATGCCAGAGGTTGCAGCCTGAAAAATCTTATTAAATAGCCTCTTCTTCCATAAAATTGCCTATAGGTTCTTAGAGTTCCAATTTCTTGCAGCAGCCTCAAGCAGTGTGTTTCATAGTTTCTCTAATCAATAATCATGCACTGTGTGAAAACTTTTCTTTTTACTTAAGGCTACTGCCTGAGAGACTCACTGGTTGAATTATGTTTTGCGTTCCTGAACAGTAAAAATGAGTGCGTAGACATTTGCCTGATCATCATCTCCCCAAGTTCATGTTTTTAGAGATCTTTGTTGTGTTCTCTTTCACCTCCGTCCTTCTCAAACTGATCTGTGGATTGTTTGGTTCATTTTCTTGTGTGACCTTTATTACAGCCTTCTTTATGGTAACTTCTATGAAAGAACATCACAGTGACAGTCAGAATTTTGGAATACCGAGGATGTATGAAGAGGCAAAGCATTGGCTTCCCCTTAGTTCTGTATTCTTTCTTTATTCAGTGTTAACATTCTGCTGGCTTTTGTTGATTGGTGCTAATTAGTAAGATAATGCTTTTAAAAAATCTCTCGAGAAAAATTTCTCTCCCTTATCAAGGCTTCAGTATCATCATTTTGAGCCCATCCTTTTCAGAGCTTGCTTTATTTATTTTTGATCTCTTTTAGTAATGTGTTGAGTTTCATTTGCTTTGTTGTTACCACTTCTCAATTCAGTATGATTTCTCTAAATTGTAACAGTGAATTTAGCCTTGACTTCCTATGGATAATTTTGTGTTATCCCAAATTTTTCCCATGTTCCTGTTCCATCTCCCTGTATGTTCTATCTGTAGCAAGGCAATCCACAAGAGATGTCAGTCTTGCCACCATGTGAGATGTTATTTTCTCTAGAAGTTATCGGTGAAGGACATTTTGAGAACTGTTCAGAAATCCACATGCACTGTTTTATCTCTGTGTTGACTGAATTTTGAAGCAAAGTCTTAATAAATGTGTGACTTTAGAGGTGTAAGAGATGTAATTAACATAAATACAAGTTGTCCTCAATGTGGCAGGGGGTTTAAGGGTGTAGATCTAACAGTGCCAGAGTAAAATCTAAGACTCACCTCCATCTAACGTGCAATTTTGGACTCAAAAGGTATTTAATCTCTTATGTTTTAAATTCTTCATAATATTTTTAATACTTAATTTTGAATACTCAGTTTAAATACTTAATAGGTGCACTCTTTATGCAGAATGTTTTTGCAGCATATGAATTATTAAAGCAAACCCCACTGAAACTCGGTAGGACTTTTGCTCTTGCACCAGGAATAGAGAGGTTAAATATCATACACATCCTTTGGCAGAGTGCAGGTCTGATTTGATTTGCCCAGCCCTAGGTTTGAACTTGCAATTACAGCTAATACAGAACTTGTCCTAGATGCTCTTTATCAACTCTGTATGTATAAAGAAAAACACTTCGCAGCAATTGTGCCGTGAAAGTTTTAGAACCTGTAAGTCTAATGCAGTAACTGCTTCTGCTATTGAAGACCTACTGACCTGGTCTAGGAAAATTTGAAGTTGATTTAAGGGGAAAAGAAGCCTTAAAACGAACAGGCAAAATGTGAAGTTTTACTTTCAAAGCTAGCTGTGAGCTCAAGGAGACAACTTCAATCTCCTCCCACTCCTGACTCTTTGTACTGGCTGCTGTGCTGCCCTCTCCCCTCGGATGATGCACTGTATGGCTGCTCTGCGAACATCTGGGGAGCCAGGCAGGATTAAAAGTAGCCTTACGAGGATGGGGAGAGGTTACTTTCCACCGCGGTTAATCACTGACTTTATCCATTCACTGCAGAATGGAAGGGAAGATAAAAATAGGTGGCTGAAGAAAAGTTGTGACTACTTAAGATGCCAGCGTCCTTTTCTGATGTGTTTTTGCCCCCCCCCACCCCGAGTACATCTTTCAGTTCTTTCTAGGGGCTGACCTGCAGTAGTTTACATTGCTCAGTGTCAGGGCTGCCCACTCTCTCAGACTCTCTACCTCCTAACTACCTTTTCTGATTCCATTCCTTATTGAGCAGCCACAGAGAAGGCCACTTCAGAATGGTGTTTTTCAACTAATAATTAAGAATGAAAAAAATAAAGTTGGACTCCTCAGCTTGCTGTTTGTTTTTGTGCAAAGGTAAAGCAGGGGATATGAAGAGGCAGCAGCTAGGAGAGACCATTGTAGATCCCATGTAGATCCCATGTAGATCCTGTTCAAAATGGTAAAACAAGGGCTTAGAAGAAGCAGACTTGGCAATGCAAGTACACTTGATTGTCAGGCTTTGTCTGTGAGGGACAGTGGGTGGATGATGAAGAGGCATCTCCCAAGACCTGCCTTTAGGCTGAAGCAGTACTGAAACTTACCTGTCACAATTTCAGTCTACAAAGGTGGCTTTAAAGGAAGGGGTAAAGTAGAAACCTCTCGTGTAGTAACTGCTCCAGATGTACATGTGAGGGCTATGACATATATGCTTTTCATTTCCAGTGTCCAAACTGATGAGTTAAGAGTGCAATTTTTAGGAAAGATGCATTGACTTGATGTTTATACAGTACCTGGCACTGTGTAGACTCCTAGTAATTCCTGCCGTGTTACATCTACTTATGGTAAGAATTAAACTCACCTACTGACATTTTACTTATGGAAACAGAAGCAAGATGAAGTGCACTCTTTCAAAAAACACTTTTATTTTTCTTTCATTTCTAAAATGCATTCATTATTTGAAATAAAAAACGTATCTCCAGTGGTTGAGTGACATAGCCATGGAGTGTTGGTAATTTAGAAGAGAGCTAATTAAGTGCTCTTTGTAGCATAAGATGAATGCTATTTATTTACTGAGATCATTCAGGCATCAACAAATAATCCTAATGTTACAGTGTGTGAGGTAACTTCTTCTAAAGAATTACTTTAAAAGCAATTGTGACCAGACTGCAGGCACAGCCGTGCTTGCAGCTCATGTTAGCATACACAGTTAAGCTTGAAATAAGCCACCTTTTTTATTAGAAGTACTGTAACTTCATGTTACCAGAATACTTGTCAAGGTTCTCTAACAGGTTTCTTGCTGATTTCTGTGCCACTGGTATTCTCTTCCTATAAATAATTCCTGGGATAGCTGCTTCAAGCCAGGTTATGTGGACACGACCAAGCAAAAGCAGCAATGCACGACAGATGTGCTGGTTTGTATTATTTCTGCAAATTAACACTCGCTTTAGAACTTGATACAAGCAGCAAACTGGTGATATATAAGTCATCAAGAATCTTCCAGGTTTTTAGTCACCTCTGAATAGGGTTGTATCCGAGTTACTCCAGAGTCTGAGATAAAGGTGGTGTCATTACACGGAGTCATCCGGTCCCTCGTGTTTCATAAATCTGACTGCAAGAAATCCATCCCCTAGTTGCAGCTATAGTGAAGCTGTTTATATTTTCTCCCAGTGACTTAAACAATGGTAATTTCCTCATCCTGACTCTTGTAAAACTATGTAGCAATAGCAGTGCTTTCATAGATGTTACAGAACTGGAACGTACATTTTAAGTAACGAGATTGGAATGCTTTGGATTAGAAACGAGCAAGCGGCCTTTGCTCTTCTGAAGATCAGATGCTTACGTAAATTACTGGTTTCCTATGGCAGAGGGAGGCTGGGATTAACACTTTGAGGTGGTCTCTGTAAGCTCCGTGGCCTGTCAGTAGCATTTTTTTTTAGGTGTAGAAATCATTGCAAACTTCTTTTGGTGTGTTTTTTCCTGGATAGTTAAGTTCAACCTTCATGTAAAATTACTGTTCTGTAGTGAGATTTCCCTGGAAACTTTGTGCTTTGTTATGGTTTTACAATACCCGTCTCTTTTAAGGCACTTGTATTTGTTAGAATGTATCTTTATTAGGAATTACAACTTTTGAAGCAATATTTTGATTCTCTTGGCAGTTTAACTTGGGCTAAATAACAAGATGCTTGCATTAGTGGTTTTTTTCTGACAGATATTTAGGTATTCCTGTATGTTCTTGATCTTCCTATAAAATAATTTGAACTGCAAAAACTGCTTTACTGGCAGCCTGCACCTTGGCTAATTGGTGCTGAGGATGTCACTACTCAGGTCTGAGCAACCTCCTGCTGCTGGTTTCCCAAGTTACAAATCAGAATTAGCTGCTGACAGCCAGCCAAGAAACTTCAGCAAATACTTAGGACAATGGGCACGGAAAGGCACCAAGTCTGTGAAGTCAGTCAGTGGTTTATAGACGCTGAAACATTCCTGAGGATCTCTTAAGCTGAGCCACATGGTGCTCAGCTAGGAAGTTGATTGATGGCTTTACAAAGAAAAAAAATGTTTATGAAAGAATGCTTTTCTTACAGATTATCCTGCATTAATATATATCTGATGTGCCTGGCAGTGTTTCAGCAACTGGATGTTTGCCAAGACTTGACACTCCCGCAAGACACAATACAGTTTGTGTCTAGCAGCTTAGAGCTAGAGCTTTTTGTTTTATGATCCTGTTTTTAATGAGACAGACACTTTCATATGAATTGTCCTTCTCTGAATCAATCACACTTTTACACGGTGATGGTTAACATGTTAAGTTGTTTATCCAGGCTATAGTGGAGTCCATTTTTGCAACCGTTTGTTTCTTATCCAGAATTTCAGCCTTATCCTGTCATTCAGTTTCACTGATAGGAATAAACACAAAAGGTACCAGAAGCTCTCATGTGAGGCTGAAGAACTGCAGACTCCATACAAAATGTACTAACCAGGTTCCCTGTTCATATATCCTAAAAATAAACCCAGAGGTGTTTAAATACCTTTGTAAAGTAAAGATCAGGGCTCTAGGATATCGATGGGAGCTGGGAGCCTGAATTAGATCTGTCTGTAATCATTTCAGAGCACTCAAGAAAAGTTTGGTATTAAATGTCCTTATTGGACTTATTTGCAAGTGAATTTCAAGTTCTTTTGTGTGATTTATGCTGTTCACTTCATGCGCTTTGTGTGCAGTTCTGTAGAGGAAATAAATTAATGTGCAGTGGGGAGAATTATTAAATCCATTCTATCTGGGAGAGCAGCAAAACTTAGCAATTCTCAAACTATAATACAGAAATTGCTCAGGCTATGATTCCCTTATGTTAAATTTATAATTAAGTGCTGGAACAAATATATTATTTTACTATGAGCTTTGTCTTGCGTCCAGCCTCCCTAACATTGCTGGTGAATGATTTGATTTTTTTTTTTTTTCCTTAAGTCAAAAATCCTTGTATGATTCAAAAGGATTGAAAAGATGTGTTTGCTTTCTTTTATGAGAGCCTTTAACAAACCATCCTCGAGGCTGAATTATTTCTCACTACTAGCAGGGGGTAGTTCATTTAAATTAGGTTTAAGGTCAGTGACTGGGCAGGTTGAAGGGAAGGAAAGAGAGAAGATAGGCATCGTGGTTAAATGTGTTGGAACAGACTGGTAAAATAAAATGGAGGCTGTCAGGTAGTCTCAATATTCCTTCTGTCATGCATAGAAATGTACACAGAGAGAATATGCAGAAAAGCTATTGCTCCAGTGACTTGCAGTCAAGCATATGGTATGATGGATTGCTGGGAGTCCCAGTGATAAAGGATATTAACAACCTGAAGACAGAGGATCATTTAACTGTCCCATACTATCGATTATTGTCACACACTATTCTTTAGGTATAAGTAGATGTAAACTAAAGTAGTTGGACAAGTAACTGTAATTACAAGCTGCAAATTCTTGTTAAGTCTGTGGGGTTTTTTTACTTATGCAATACTTAGTGTTGTTTATTTGAAGACTATCACTTTCATGACATGACAAAGCCTGCCTGCTGTAAGTGTGGTGCCTTGAGATGCTGATACTCCCCTCCACCAGTATGAACCCCCCCTTCCTTCCTGAGGGAGCCTGCGATGTCCCTGCCCCGGAGGAGTTGTAGCTAATCCTGCATGGCAGCGGCAGATGACTAAACTGAGTAGTGGCAGAGTCCTGCTTGCCTTCCCCAAACTGGGGCACCCGTTTGGGCCACGCTTCTCCATGTGGTTACCAGTGTTCATGAAACTTGTGGGAACTCACTGTTGTTGAGATAGCTAGGTTTTCTTTCAGATTTGATAGGAATTGGCCGATGAGTTCAGAAGTTACTTGGACAGAATGATACATGCACAGCATGATCACACAGGCCTTGTTTTCTTAAAGATGTATTTCTTAATTACAAGCTTAAGAAATCTGAGTCCACATTGGAGACTTGAATAGGAGGAATCAGTTAACGGTATTGGGCTCTAGTAACTCAATTTTTATTAAATGCAAAACATAAGTTGTTTTCAAAAATAGAAGCTCACGCTTGTCCATTACTCTCTATTCCTACAGACCAGTGTGATTGATTTAAACTAATATTTTGTAAGTAAGAGTGGCATTAAAACCCTTGTTGGAATAGTAACTCTAAACCTAAATAAATGAGGGTGAACTTCATTGTAATCCCAAGATGACTTGGTATTTTGTTCAACTGGAGGAGAGGAATGTATTTCTTTTGATAATATTCTTTTAAGAGGTTTCGGTTTATTTTTCTGTGCCAATCTGTAGTTCATACTGTGTGGTGTTATTTAACACAGTCAGTTTTGCTCGTTTCCCTGATTTCTGTTTGCATTCGTGTGTTCACGCTCGTTCTTAAAAGGCTTCTTCCCCATGGCTGAGCCTCAGACAGTATCTGAGCTGAGATACTGCACGTATGTCTGGAGGTTCCCTGTAGGGTTCAGGGAAGTGTTTTCATCCTGCGTGTCACTCACGTTTGGGCTTATGCTTACATGTTTCACTGCTTTCTCTGATCCTTATTTTGAGTTTACAGCGTCCTTTTAATTTTCCTTTGAGGCAAAATGTTTAAATAGGTAATTGATTTCTGTATTTTACTAGAGGGTGGAGATAGGAGAGAGGAAATACTAAAGAGGAATCTTTCTGAAACTATGGTAAACTCAAAAAGCCACTTCATTCTCATTGCTACCAACTACCCATTTCCCTTCCTAGGAAAAGACCAAAGGTAATTAACGTGTTCTAAGTTGCAGTTGTGTAGGGACACAAAGATGTGTTATGCTGTGACTTAAGAGTCATTATAAACCTGTATTAGATTGTTTGGAAATTGCAGCACGTGACCCAGTTCACGCTGAAAAGGAATTCCTGGCAGTCAAAACATGCTATCTAAGAAATGGTATTTCTCCCATCCCTCAACCAGGGGAGGATCAGCCCTTTGTTTAGGTTTCTTCTTGTTCCTCTCATTGCTAGAGCTTGCTTCCGTATGTAGAAGTGACAAATGGCATATGTATACGCAGCATGTTTCCTCTGCGACACTGCAGAGTATATAATAGTATACGTTTTGTACTTCTTTAGGCAAGCTTTGGGTTAGATATTTGATTACTTTGTAGTGCATTGCAGGTATTTCATTCCTTTACCCATTTGGAATCTTTTACTTAAACTGCTCTACAAAATATCCCATTAATCATTATCAGAAAATACAAACATATGCAAAAAAGTGCTCCTTTAACTCTAGGATCATCTTTCTTTCAGAAAAATGAGGAACATTTTTGAATAGCATTTGTTTGATTTGTGATTCCACTAGAAAGTTTAGATGGGAATTCATCTTCAAGGCTCATAGAGTCCTGGAAGTAAATGATTCTTTAAGTTCCTCTAAAGATAATTTGTGGAATTCTGAAGCCCTGTATCTGTCATAGAGTTTAATGACTTGATTGCAGTGCTACTATTAAGTGAATTGGTCATTCATATGCTCTGCTAATATTATTGTTACTGTCGAAAGGCTGAATGTTAACAAATTTAATAGAGCTTCTTAAGCAGACTATACAGATTCTTAAGCAAGGGTTATTAGATTATTTCAGTACTTTTTTTAAAGCTTTTTTCCCAGTGTCATCTGCTCGGGGTTGGGGTTTTTATAGATGGAATAATCTGTTTTTCTGAGTGACTAGGCTCTTGTTTGATTTCTCATCTTGAAAAGTAATTTCACTTTGGAGATTCTTTTGGTAAAGATTCCCAAATAGAAGTGCATCTTTCTTAATTTTGATTTAATTTTTGCTCCTGTGTAAGTTCATCTATAGGTAAATTACTGTTTAGAATGAGACCTTAATGGGCTGTATGAGGAAAAAATGTATCATTCTTAATGTATATTTTCCTTATTATTGTTTTTCTCTTAAAAAAAAAAAAGTCACCACCTTCCCGAGACATTTTCACATCATAAAAAGAGTAATTGTAATTAAAATCAGTCTTTTCTTTAGCATTCAGTAGTTCAACATAAAATGACTGTGATATATGGAAGAATTCCTGAAAGCCAAACCTTTTTTCATTGAGGTATTTCTGTATTCTCTATTGCCGTTTGAGGTTTCCATTATTGTATCGTGGCTCATAACTTAGTGTGAAACATAGCTTTTGTCACTTATAACAGTACTTCCTTCGGAATTTCTTTTGTGATCAGAACACGTAACGTTCTGAAAGATGTCGTCCCTAATTCTGGGATATGTAGCAGAACAGAGATTATCTGTTCCTCCTTCTTAGCTTTTCAGGCACAGACAGACATAAGCTAGCTTCTTTCTTTGATTACATTTTAAAATTTCAACATCTTACCGTAACCCTAATTATTTCTCATTAATTTTCAGGTAACTTTTAAAATGTCATCTGTAAATACCCCAAATGTGGTTTCTTTCTACTCTTCCTGTTCATGTATTTAAAAAAAAAAAAAAAGAAAAAAAATCAGAAACCTGAAATTAAATAGGATGATAGTATTCAGGTCTTGAAAGTGCAATAAATTGGGTCGGGAGGATGCTTTCTGCAGGATGAGTTTCCCTTTCAACTACCTCTAACACACCTTGGTAGCTTGTCTGCAACCTGCTGTTGTAGAATTTGTAAGTTACTCTCTTTCTGAACTCAGATTTAGAGTTGTTTAGCTTGGCTACAAATATTTTTAATGATTGAAACTTGGTAGGTGATGCTACTTCCCAAGAATTAATCAGTTTCCATGAAAACATGTTGTTTAAATTAATCCAAACTCATTAGCACTACAGAGATGGATACTCAGTCAAAAGCCTCCATTAATTAGCACTGCATCCTGTAATATGCCTACAGCTCATGACCATTCCCTTGAATTTGTGCAGCGTGTGACCTTTTGCATCTGATGCTTCATCTACAGCAGACCCGTAGCCTATGTTTTGGGTTTAGAACAGCAACCGTATGTTATAATGAGTGGCACGTTACCTTTTTTTTTCCCCAATGAATTCCTAAGTCATAAACAAGATTTCTTGTATGCCTCATTTTTCACTTCAGAGTTCAAAACAGATTTCTCATTTGTGTTTTCACAATAGGCATAGAAATAACAAATTGTAGTTCTTCAGTTTTTAAGTTTATGGAAATTTTGCTCTTTCTCTTTTCATTAGCTAAAAAGTATTTCTGCAGGGTGCTAGACTGACCCTTCTGGGGGAGGGTCAAGGTCTCTTCCTCTGCTTACAGTAGAAGAACAACATGAGCATATCAATAGTTCACAAAGTGTATTTGTGATGTATAGAGGTGAGAACAGTAATTCCACGCTTCAGGGACCTGCGTAGCTGAATGCTGTGTACAGGGCTGCAGAGCAGCAGCTCTAAACTCAGGCCTGTCTGTGTTTTCTGAAATAGCTTTCCTTTGGGTTTAAGTCCCTTCTCGCAAAATCCATTCCCCATGGCCACCTAGTCCTTTATGCTTTATTTCCTTCACGCCTCTATAGTTGCTATTATTGAACTCGCTTCTTGACTAATGCTCTTATTTCAGCTAATTCTCTCCCTGTTCATTAATACGCATAAGACTTTCCTTCTGTTAGCTTAGGCAGCGAATGTCCACCATCGCTGAAAACCAGCTTGCTTCTTGTAGGATGGC
The DNA here is from genome assembly GCA_033439905.1 of Ceryle rudis. Classification (NCBI taxonomy): domain Eukaryota; kingdom Metazoa; phylum Chordata; class Aves; order Coraciiformes; family Cerylidae; genus Ceryle; species Ceryle rudis. The sequence continues at coordinate 184,242 of JAAGNO010020691.1, read as the reverse complement.
TGTATATGAAATGGCAAATTTCAGTTTTATCTTTTTTCAGCTGGCAAGTGTAATGATTAAGTAGAAATTTTGTATTCTTTTTTTTTTTTTTTGTCATTTGTGCAAGACCTAACCTAGAAAACAGGCCACTGTGTAGGTAACACAGATGCCTGGAAATAGGCAGGTCACAGGCAGGTGACCAGCAGAAAAAGCAGAGACTTCTCTCTTAAAGAACAACTTCCTCATCCTTCAACCTGAGAATTAGGACCAACTCATGAAATTCAGCTACGCTTTTTTCCCCTCTAGTGTTTTTGAGATCCTTTCCTCTTCTTTCTCTTCGAACTGGCTACAAAACCCAATTTATCATCACGACTTGTGGTATCATTTACCCTCCTTGATGCATAATGCTGCTGTGTCGGCACTGAGCAAACTTCCGGGGCCTGACTGTCTTGGTGCCCTTTTCAATCTCTGCTGTTCTATCAGAATGAAACTGCACTGACGATAACTTCAGTGACTGAGCTGTTTGCAGCAGCAAGTGACCTATTAGACCGTTCCCTTTCCCCCCTTCCTCTCCCCTTTGCTAACTCACTATAGCTACAAACCGAGCAAGGCAGGACTCCTAGTTTATGCTCTAGCAGTGAGCCATTAGGAACAGAGGTCCCTAAAGGGGTAGAATGACCTCTTTTATAAGCAAGGACAAGGGTTTGCTTTGTGGGAGAGAGAAAACTCTTATGCTGTCTTTGGTATGTAACGATCAGTTGGCTCTGTCTGCTGCACGCATTTTATTGGGAACGCTCCATTTCTAACTTGGCTTTTATTAATACCATAGAAAGAAGGAATAATTTTAACTGAACTTTTACTACTGTCACAAGCTTTCTTATTCCTTGTGTCAAAATACTTCTTGCATCAAAATGCTTTGCTTTGCTTATCAATGTAGCAACAGAAGTGAGCAAAAGAAACAGTATTTGATCTAAGCTGTAAAACTACTAAACCCTGCAACGGTCACAGGTAGTAAACTTCCCGTGTAAACGCCGTGATGGTGAAGTTGGTTTTTTTTTTGGAAACTCTTAAGCAATGAATTTAGATAAATAAGCAAATTCAGTGGAACCATGTTCTAAACAATTTCATCTTGCAGATGTGTGACTTTTGAAAGCGAAAACCTTGAATAAATCCTTTTGTAGCTTCCGCTTTCATAGCCACAGAAGATAAACTGGAAAGCCACCCTTAGTCCTATGGCTGTGAGGTGGTTCTGTCAGACTTCACATCTAAATATAAAGCGGATGGTGGAGTATCCTTACATTAAAGTTAGCTTGCTGTTATTAAAGAGTAGATAGGTAGCCGGGCCAGAATTCTTCATTTCAACGTGTAGTTGTTTTGGCAAAATCTCCAAAGTAACCCTGGAAATGAATGTGAAAGGTGGTAGTAGAAGTGTGTGCATACGTATTGCTGTTGGGGGTAGGGAGAGGGTTTGGTTTTAATTTTGTGCAAAACCACAACGTTTTGTTAGTGTAACTTCAAAGTAAGTTTGAAAAGTTTGTCCTGAGTGGTCCCAATGTGCTTTATTTTTACGCGTTCCAGCTCTGATTCGTAAGTTACATAAAAGCACAAAAAATATGAATGCACTTTGAGAAAAAAGGTATCTAAACCATAAAATTTAAAAAATATATTAACGCGTATTCCTTGACACAGAATCAGGCTGTTTCTTGAGCTCTCTTGCGTCAAAGTTCATTTAAGCTCTCATTACAATTTATTATAGAAGTGAGATAGCATGTTTTACTTTATGGAAAGATAACTTAATCTAACCAAATCGCAGGGATGTTTCATTCTTTTGAAAAAGCCATTGCCAGAAGAGTGAAGGGCAGCCAAGGCACAATAATTTTTCTATTTTGGAGCTGCAAATGTAGCCCAAACTATTTTCCCATTGGTTTGCAGGATCGGGGATTTGTTGTAAGTACTTATGTGAGTCTGTGGTAAATGATCCTTTAAATCAAATTCCTGTTATGGCTTCGTATAGTTTGAGAACTTCATACCATGAATGTTTACTAAACTACGGCATGTACAAATGTGTGTGCAAACCCTTACTTAAATTAAGCATCTTGGCACAGAGGAAAAAAAAATAATCTTTTATTACTGAGTGTAGCAGACAACTCTGCCAAACAGAATCTTCCAAAGTGATATTGTTGAGTGTTCTACTTTTAAAATAATACATTATCCTACATAGGTGGACTAATCTGATTTGGTGTAATTTGGTCTCTATGTCACTTTGCATTAGTTCCCAAACTATAGTCTCAAAAATCTGTAGACGATAAAAGTTAGTGTGTTCATTTCCTAAGCACTCTAATATATGTGTCATCCTGTGGGTAGCAGAAACCACAACTGCTTTCAAGACTTGCGCTGAGCTAAGCACTTGCAAAACATAGCTGTAGTTTTCGTAACTGCAGGCTGAGAGCCAGAAGGAATAGAAATAATCCTGCAGTGAGAGACATCCAAGTGTGTTGAGAGTACTGGCTGATGTCATTATGAGGCTGTTCTCATCATTCAAAGGCCGACAATCAGATGAGATTCTTGATGACTAGAAAAAGGGAGATGTCTTCACCCTGCCCTTCAGGAGGAGCTGGAAGGGGTATCTAGGGCGCTGCAGAGCAACTGAACCTCACTTGCTCTGGGGCAAACCCTCCTGGAAGCCACTTGTGTGCACGTGAAGGAGGGGAGGGTGTTTGGAAACAGCTTAGTGTAGATTTACCAATGGCAAATCGTGTGCTGGCTTGAGTGTCTTTTCTGCTGGCATGTCTGGCTGTGTGGAGGAGAGGAGGAGTGGTTTAGGGGGTTTGGGGTGGGTTGGTTTAGGTTTGAGGGGGTGTGGAGTAGGGGGAAGGAGGTTGTTTCTTTTGGTGTTTTGCTTTGTTTTTCAGGGTTTGGGGTGGAGAGTTTTTGGAGGTTTCTTTTTTCACCTTTTTTCAGCATAGTCTCCCTTGATATTCTTAGACTTCTGAGATGTGGACTGGCTAAGTGGATGGTAAGGTGGCCAAAAGACTTGTCTGGACTGCCAGGCTCACAGCACGGTGATCCTTGGTATAAAGTCTAGCTGGCAGTTACTACTGATGTTCAGCAGGGATTGGTAATGGGGCCAGTACCTCCTGTCTCTGTTACCAGTGCAGACAGTGCATTCGAGTGTATTTTGAGCAGTCTGGGAGATGATGCCGTATTGGGGGAATAGTGGAGTGGCTGGAGGGCAGGGCTAAAGTTGGGAGGGACCTCAACCATCTGGAGAAATGGAGTGACAGTAACTTCTTGATGTTCAACAAAGGCAAGCAAAATGTCCTGAATCCAGGACAAAATAACACCCTGCTGCAGTATGGATGTGGAGGGCTGGCTGGCTGGCAAGCAGTTTTGCAGACTTTGGAGTTCCTCTGGGTAAGCCGACGAACGGGAGTCGGCAGTAAAACCCCTCTGCAGTTACCAGCTCTGTCCTAGACACCGTTTGCAAGGTTGCAGCCGCAGGCCCAGGGGGTGACTAGTGCCTTGTACTTGGGAATTATGAGGCCTCGTGGAGAGAGTGCCCTGTCCGGTTTTGGGCGCCCCAGGACAAGGCTTATGGATATACTGGAGCAATTCTGCAGAGAGCTACTGAAGTGATTAGCAGGATGCAGCACATGACTTAAGAGAAATGGATTTGTTGAGCTTTTGAAGACAAAGCTGGAAGGAGATCTTAGTGCTGTCTACAACTGCCTAATGGGGGGTACAGAGAAGGCAGAGCTGGATTGTCTAGTAGTCAGACGGGTCTTGCAGAGGTAGAATGAGAGGTAACAGCACAAGTTGGAACACAGGAAATTGCAATTAGGTGCAAATATTGGAACAGGCTACCCAAATTGACTGTGGTATTTCTATCCTTGGAAACGGTCGAAACATAACTGCACAAGGGCGTGAGCAACCTCACCTGGTTGGACCTGCTTTGAGCAGGAGATTGGATTAGATGACCTCCAGAGGTCCCTTGCAACCTAAGCTATTCTGTGATCCCATGAAAAGAAATTTTCACCATGTGTACAGAATCATCTTTACCTTTTGGCTTTCCCGATGACCGCATACAATGGAATTTGTTCAGGCTTTTAGATTAAGTCACTGTGTGAAGTAAGTCTTTATGTAAAACTGCTTCAAAGCAATTTATGCTATTAAAGATATATTTAAAAGCTACTGACTATGACTCTAACAGTGAAAATTCAGATCAATATTTTTCTGATCCTCATTTTGGGTTGCACTAATGCTGATGGGACTTTCCTGGCCACTCAACCAGCCAGTGCTTCCTCCTGTGTTGTGAAGAGTTGCTTAAGCCACTCATCCTTTTGCTAGGCTTTCTCTTTTAACAGGAGTTTTGGGGATCTAGTATTTCGGGCAGGCGTTGCATTCCAGCAGGTCAGCCAGCATTCATGATGTCATTCAGATCTTGTTCTGCTAGTCATGGCAAGCGTTAAGAAAACAGGAGTGGACAATCATCCTTCACTTCCTTCAGACTGTCCAGAATAGTAAAAAAAATACATATATAGCTATCTCATTTGAAAAAAGGAAATATATGTGGGCATAATAAAGAAGCTCTAGAAAGTCAGGCTATGGGGCAATTATCTAGAGCTTTGTCTCTCAAAGTAGAAATGGAACTGTGATGTGAGCAGTTTGTATGTAGTATGTCGTGAGCAGAGCTGCAGTACTGCATTCATCTGAATCGTACGTTGCTGAATCATAAGCTGACCCACATTTTCTGAAGTACAGAAAAATCATTGCTCCTTCAGGGTGTAAGCCAACAGCTTGCTGATTACACCAGCTCTGTACCTAGACCTCTCTTTTTTTTCTTCAGTCAACATTTTTTGTCATCTGCTTGCCAGGTACCTGGCGGTTTCTAACTGGGACAGTTAGATGTGAGTTACTTTATGAGTCCAGGACAGGGTGCAGAGGACAGTGTGTGCCTCCGTTCTCTCTCTCCTCTAGAAGCCCTGTGTATATACAGATCAAGTAGGGATTTCCTGATGAACTGGAAACTAATCCTTCCAAACATCCATTAGCACCACTGAGTTGCTCCCAGTTTGATTTACTCTGTTGGGAAGTTCCTGCAATAGGATGTTTCAGTGGTGATCCATGTGGTTGAAGCTCTGAGAGGAAGCCTGGACGCTGACATGGTGATTCAATGCTAGTAGGGTACTTCAGAAGTATAGGAGGAATTGGATTCCTCCAGATCTTGGTTTCTTGTTCTACATTTAGGTGGATATGGTGTATGGTACGTACACAGATATCTTCACAGCCTTCCCGCGAAGGCAGCAATTCAGCAATGTAATCCAGCACTTGTGCTGCATCAAGCACGTAACTAGTGCCTGTAAGATCTGTGCTGAATAAATAAGGGGAAACTCAAGTAATTGAAGAGAAAATACAGTGTCTATAGGTAAGCTCATTCTGAACAACGAGCACATTTAAAATTAATCTGATTTTTCAAAGCCTTTCTCTTCATCTTTGACTATTATTATTATGATTTTTTATTTTTATTTTTTTAATTCTAATGGTGTGGTCAGGAATGGTGGGGTCAGACTGATTGTCCTCAAGTCTGCAGGCAGCCTTTGACAAATATTTAAGTCAAGCCTCCCCTTGGCAGATGGTCTTCTGATTTCTGTGGTGCAGTGGGAGAGGTATTTCTATGGTCTGTACAACGCTGCAGGCCGTAAGAACTCACCGTTGGAGGAGGAGTAGCAAGGAGGTCGGGCAGTTATTGATAAGCATATGTGGGCTACTGAGAAGGTCAGAACTGGGGGCCTCCCACTGAGGCAGCCTGCAGCGAATTATGCTGCTGGAGGAGCCACGCAGCATTAGAAAATCTCACAGGAAAGAGAAGAATGAGAAGAAGGGATGGAGAAGAAAAAAAACCCAAACAAACAAGGGGATTTTATGATTGAATTTCATTTGTACAGAGGTACAGTGAGTTAACAAATAGGAGCATTTCAGTGGGATTAGTGTCTGATATTTTAACATTTTCAGATGTTTTTGTAGATGGAAGGAAATTGATTTTTCAGATGGAATAGAATTCCCTTCAATTTTAAAAGATGTTTTCTACTGCTGAAAACAGTGTTTACAGTAATGGAATGAAAATACAGCAAAATAAAAATGCTAGATTTTTTTTTTTATTAAAGAAAGGAATGATTTTAAGTGGTCTCTGAAACAGAAATGCACTTACCTTGTAAAAGAGACAACTGTAGGTTTTCTTATTGTCTTTATGACAAGGATCGTTTAGACTACCCCACAAAATGAAGTTAAAACCTGTGTCAGGTAATCTGCAGTAAGAATTCTTTATACTGAGACACTGGAGAAGGAAAAGGCTCAGAACCTCCTTCATTTACTTGGAACTTGTTCTTTTTCCAACATTTTTCATTCTCAGTCATCTCCAATTACAGCAGAGCAGAGATCAGGAGCCAGCTGTTGAGGTTACTCTTTTGTTCTGGGTAGTGATGGCAGAGTGAGAAATAAACTACGAGCTGTGACCAAAGGCAGGCTTGTAATTACTTGAATACAAGGATAATTAGCCTTAATACTGTAACAAATGCTCTGAGTTTGCACATCCAAACTCTGCAGTTTGGATCAATTTTCTTGTTTACAAAATCAGCTTGCTTTTATTAGCACCAAAATTACCCAGTAACAGGATGGGGAATGATCGATTCAGTTCACTGCAAAAGAAAGGGAGAAAAATACTGTACATGGTTAGACTGCACTTAAATAGGGTCCTACATGGGGCTGGGGTTTGGAAGGGAAGGGAGGTGAGTGAGAATAGGAAGTGTTGATTCACTTTACTGATACTGTTTGAGAAGTCTGTCATTTTCTCCTCTTACTTGGTGGAAGTTTAGACTCCTAAACTCAGGATGCAAAGGACAAGAATAAACAGCCTAACAACAGTTGACACCAGACCTCTGTGTGTACAAAGTTCAGTTACCCTACTTGTACATACTTAGCACTCACAGCAGCTTTCAGGATTTGAAGATCCATTTTGTCGGCCTGAAACTGGGATGTGAACTTCCCCCTAAAACACAGGTGTCTCCTTCTCCCACCCCCCCCCCTACCCGCACCCCCCCCCCACCCAAGGAAGAAAAAAGACATCCCACACACAAAGAA